>JAANBB010000038.1:0-181901 GCA_014621425.1 Cylindrodendrum hubeiense
CCGATGCCTTCCGCCCGGAGCGGTGGCTGACGGACGACGGCACCGGCGTGACACAGCGCTCGGCCGCCGAGTTCCCCGTCTTCAACGGCGGGCCGCGCATCTGTCTTGGCAAGCGCATGGCGGAGCTGGTCGTAGTGCAGGTGCTGGCTCGGTTCGTGGGTGCATTCGACTTTGTCCCGGCGTTTGAGGGCGAGAGGGTGAGTAAGAGCAGCTTGACGCTGCCCATGGAGGGCGGGCTACCTGTATATGTGCGACGTAGGCCATCTTCATAGTTAGCTACCTGGTCAAATGAGGAACGACGGAGCAATGTAATATTGTTGTTCACTATCTTGGTATCTCATGCACACGTGTGATCAGTCAAATGTAATCTTAGATCCCGCAAACGACGCCTGCTTTTGCGACTCCTTGGCCTTTTTCATCGCCTCCCAACTAGGATGCAACACACCCTCATCATCCTTCTTCGGCGGCGGCTTAGCCACCTCCTCTACCGGCGCACCTCCTTGGCGCATAAGCGGGTTCCGGATGCCCTTCTTCCACGGGCCAGAGTCGCCGCCCTCGACGGCACCACGCCTCATGTCCCAGCCCGAATCACGGCCGCCCTTGGCGTTGTCGGGGTTCTGAAGATGCTTGGCCTTTTCGCCAAACTTCTTCTCCCAGATGGCCTGGCGTTGGCGCTGGCCGCGGCGCTTCTTGGCGGGCGCGACGTCGACATCTGAGGCCGACTCGGAGCCGGAGATGTAGCCGCCCATGAGGGACGGGAGGAACGTAGAGCCGGTGGGACGGGCGGACACTGTGGACCTTTCCTTCTTCTTCTTTGCGGGGGGTGGTGAGACTGAGCCGGAGGATTCTTCCTCGTCGTCTTCTTTGTCGGAGTCGGAGTCGGCGTCGGAGTCGGCGCCTGAGCCGGAGAGAGAGATGTCGTCAAGGTTGACCTTTTCCTTTCCCTTGAAGCGTGCGAATCGCTCGTTGTCGAAGTCGTCTTCATCTTCATCGGAGGAACTGCCCAGGAGGTGATCATATTTGGAGAATTCATCCTCTTCGGCAGCCTCTGCCTCACTATCAGGCTCCTCGGCCGGGCCAGGCTCATCGTCGTCTGAGAAACCTTGGAAGTCTGATGCTTCGTCGTCGTCGTCCTCCTCCACCGACTCCATCACATCATCTTCATCCACCGTCCCGACCTTTTCGACCTTTTCGACCTTTTCGATCTTCTCGACCTTGGCTATTTGATCTTCTTGATCTTCCTTCTCTTGTTTGCCCTTGCGCACGCGCTTGCCCTTCTGGGGGATAGGTACGTTGAGGCTCTCGCAGACGGCTGCAATAGCGCGATCGACGGCCTTCTTGACAGGATCGCGGTTGTACAGTCCACTCGTGACATTATGGAGGGCGACGCGCTCCTCTTCCGAGAGGTTTGGTTTGGCGAGGCCGCGGCGGAGGTCTTCGGGGAGGTCTTTGGATTCGGCAATGGACTTGATCTTGAGGATGGAAGCGTGCATGTGGGCGCGAGCGGTTTGATGGAGGTCGAGGGACTGCAAGCGTTAGTCAATTGCATTAATGGATCTCAATTAATTGACATCGTTTACCTTGAGGACAGTGATCTCACGATCTAACCGTTCCTTCTTGTCGGGCGTGATGCCATTCTCGCGAACACGCTTACTGAGGCGCTGTCGCTCGAAGCCCTTGGCAGCTTTGAGGGCCCGAGATATCTCGTCCGAGTGTTTGTTGAGCTGATCTTGCAAGCTAGGCTCGCCGGAGCGCTTTCGTTTAGACATTTGAGCTGTGTGTGTGGTTTACGATAGAGACACGATCGAGACGTCCTGTTCGGCAGTCAATCAAAAAATTAAAGAAATTCTAGACAGTGCCGGTAATTCAGTGATTACGGTGCGGCGACGCAACTTGGTATCCACATGGCGAGGTGGGGTTGCTTCGATTGATGCGGGGGCAGATAGGACCCGAGAATAGTTAAGATCTAACTCAACGTCTCTTCTATCTTTTATTATCTTTAACCATTACAAACTAGAGTTGCTCGCGCTCTTCCTTTTGTTCGATAGTTCTTGGGTCGGTTATTAATTGACAACTAACAGCACTACTCTCATTGACAATGACTTCCCACGCAACCGATACAGCATCGCTCGATGCAAGCGCTCTTTTCAATGTGAATGGGCTAGTAGCTCTAGTGACTGGTGGTGGCTCTGGTGAGTGATGAACTCGTTCCAGCAAGAACATCACTTGACAAGACAGGCATCGGACTCATGATGGCCAAGGCGCTCGCTCTCAATGGTGCGGCCAAGGTCTATATCGCGGGACGTCGACTCGACGTGCTACAGGAAGCAGCCGCTTCGGTCGGTCCCAACGTGATCCCTCTCAAGTGCGATGTAGCAAGCAAGAGCAGCCTTCAAGAAGCGGTGGATTTAATCAAAACGGACGCAGGATACTTGAACCTCTTGGTTTGCAACGCAGGCATTGGAGGCCCTCAGGTCAAGCCCATCACGCCGGAAACTACGCTGGAGGAATGGGCCAGCGAGAATTTGGCGCACGACTTTGACGCCTACGTACAGCCGTTTGCCATCAATACGGCGGCAGTGTGGTTCACAGCCATGTCGTTCCTGACGCTCCTGGACGAAGGCAACAAGGCCAACAATATGCCGCAGTCGTCGCACATAATAGTGACGAGTTCCATTGGGGGCTTCAACAAGAAGGCACCCGGAGGATTCGCGTACGGCCAGAGCAAGGCGGCGGCGACGTTGGCGACGAAGCAACTGTCGGTCGCATTACCGCAGTGGAATATCCGGTACGTGTCCTCCATGAGGCCTCCATTCCACCTCGATCCGTCAGGGATGAGTTATATTCCGACGGCATTGCTCGGTTATTCAGAACTTGGCTGACCCGGCGGTGTATCAACTCCAGGGCAAATTGTATTGCACCAGGGTGTAAGTCCGTCTTGTTGTTGTGGCATTGTCTCATCTCATTTGCCGTTGGGTAACCTCGGATATTGGCGTGTCCTCTACTGACATGAGCAGTGTTTCCGAGCGAGATGTCGGCACCCATCGTCAAGCTCTACGGAGGCGGGGAGGGTGAGCCCAGTGGCAGCAACAGCGGTAGCAACAGCGGCAGCAACAGCGGCAGAGTGAGCGTCCCTGCAGCGGCCGTTCCGATGCGGCGTCTGGGCGAGGAGCAAGACATGGCGGGCACGTTGCTGTATCTCGCGTCCCGAGCGGGCGCCTACACCAACGGGGCAGTGGTGACGGTGGATGGAGGCCGGCTCGGCAACTTCCCGGCCGTCTTTTAGGCCTCGCTGATGAGGGTGAGGTTGAGGAGGAGGGCTGATGCGGCGGCGGGTGGAGTCGTTGAGTGGGCCATCCGGACATCGAGTTGCGGGTTGACCCTTGCCCTTGTCATATTTCTCCAAGATCAACGCCACATAGGCTTGGAGGTTTGATGATGACCCTGGCAAATGGGCGAATCATGGCCCCGGGCTGAATCAGCGTCGCCTGATGGGCTAGATTTCCGGTAGGGCTACAGGCCTGCAACGACGCAAATCACTCCATCGTGGTGCCTCGCCCGCACAACCAATGCCGGCCAGCCAACCAGCCCCCTCGAGATGGTGTTATAATCCGGACGCGCAGGGTATTCTAAGCAGGGAGTTTTCAAGCAGGGGGGCCGAAACCTTTTTGGCTTGCCCTTTACGGACGCCAGGTCAAGTCGACGCCGCGGTGTCGGGCAGCTGGCTGGCCGCGCAAGGCCTCGAATCTGGCGACTTGCCGTGTTGGTGTCGTGTTCTCCGAGGAGCCCCTGGTGAGGGGAGAAGCCTGTTTATTGCACCAATGGAGGATTCGTGGTGTGATGTTTGACTCTGTTTAGGCAATGAGTGCTTGTTTCGTTCTCATACAGACTGTCAACAGACTGTCATGTCATTGTCTCGTGCTCTGTCAGACCACCGGTCATGATAAAGTTCCCCCACAGTCACAAGCATGCTGACCGAACCCCGATGCCAAAATTGTCATACCCTGACCGATGACGTTCCTCGGTCTAGCTCGGTCAACGAAGCTCCGAGTCCGACGCTGTTAGCTCCCTTGATATTGATGATATAATAATTCCACGTAAGGACCGGCAACAGCATAGCGGCGGTCTAACAGAGACTTCAAGACCTGTCGAAATATGCATGGCTTGCATTGGTTTGGCGTTTGAAGTTGACCACCCCCAATCGACCCAAGCATTGGTTAAACGACTCAAGCCATGCATCAAGCATCCCAGTCTATCCACACGCACTGCAAGATTCGCCAGGCTGATGGACTAAGCCCCGAAGGTGCCGCCAGCTCGGCCTCGTCTCCTTAGTGCCCTAGTCTCCCCCAACGTAGGTCCGATTACGTTGGCATCGACGGGCGGAGTGAGCAAGGAGCCCTGACATTTGGGGTTGAGAAGCGATGAGTTGAGCTTTGGGGGTTGGGGTAAGTCGGAGGGTTTCTGGGCTTGACAAGGGATGCGTATTGCGTCGTCTATCTTCACTCCATGAGGTCCTGCCCATCTGTTAAAGCCCCAACTGTCACACCGCGGTGTCATTGTTGGATATTGCGACTCTCATGGCGTCTCGCTGTTTTGCATACCGAGTACGGAGTACGGGGCACGACAGGGACTGACAGGGACCGACAGGGACTGAGAGAGGGGCGGACTTACAGATGGCCGCCTCTCCACTCCCCCAAATCCAGACGAACCCCACCATGGCCCAAGCTCCGAGGTTGCATCCCATCGCTGGGCGCACGCTATCTGGGGGTTCTAGGGCCCCCGTCCCGGGCCTGGAGGTGCCGCCGGCTACTGGGAGGCCCTGTACGATGTAGGCTGTAGCTGTAGGCTGTAGATGCTAGAAGCCTAGAAGCCTACCGTGGCCGGCACGCTAGAGGAAGGCCTGTCTGTCTGCTTTGCCGCCTGAACAAGCCGCACGGGGGATGAGGCGGCTTTGTTGGGCCGTCGCCGCGGAATGTCTGGCGCGGGATAGGATGGAGAGGGCGGGATGGGGACTATGAATGCCGTGGAATGGAGCCGATGGGGTTCTGTACTACCAGGCGACGGTGGATGCCCGCACATTGAGTCCCTAAGGCAGGTAGTTGGGTAGGTAGGGAGGCACGATTGAAAGATGCCATGTCATATTCTCGATGTTGAGCGACGTCATGGTTCTGCGAGCTCCACGATACACGCACACACACAACGCCCACACGACACCCACAAGCATGCGCCTTGTGCATCCAAACCATGTGCTGTCGCCCCAGCATGGATGGATGGTTACATGCCTGTAAGCTCTGGAGTCAACGACAACAACACCACGATCGAGAATCCCATTCCGTTAAAGCCGAATACACATGTCCGGGAAACACATGGGTTTCTGAGCCAGGCCCAAAACACGCAACCCCAATCTCTTTACCTTGGTCCCCGGACTTGCAACCCCAAAATGACGTGGTGCGCTCAACAGTGAGCCCATTCAGTCTATAGCCGAGGATATTCCAACACCAACAAGCACCAGCCATGTCGCGGCTTTAGGCTCAAGACGGGTTTGACACGGCTGATGGCGGACGGTCTGGGCTCGGTCTGTTCAAGGTCCATATTTCCTCCCACGGAGCGTATCAACCGTCTCGAAGGCGCAGCCAGCGGCGCACACCAAGGGTGTCATCTCCACGATGGTTCCTCCTACGTACCACCTACGTACAACCCTTTGGCGGGTAACTGACATGGTCCTTTTGAGCTGGTTCCTGGCAAGGGGGGCCGTCGTATCCTGGCAGCTGCGTGATCGGGCACCGTACATCATGCACCCTATCCATGAATGGAAATCAAATACGCATTGCGTCGTCGTGGTGTTTGCTGATGCGAGGATTTTATCGCATGTCTGCGGCTTACACGGGGGTCGTTGGAATATCGACCGGGGAAACCAGGTTTTTACGCCATCTTGGGGAACTTCGGGCGCGTGGTCCGAGCCGAGCTGTCGTCTCGTCTATATTGGCGAGCCGAGCATCGACGGTGGTGGAGTGGAGTGGTGGATGGCGGAGGAGATGGCGGAGGAGATGGCGGAGGAGAAGGTGGAGGAGAAGGTGGAGAGGCGAGAGACGACTGGGGCACGATTGAGGAGAGACGGCCCGCAATCAATGAGCCGCCTGTGGATGCCCTGATGCGCCTTGACGCGCCTCGATGCGCCTTGATGCTTGCTGTGCTGCTGATGCTTGCTGGTTCGTCCCTTTTGTTGGGTCCATCCTACTGAGTCCTGTCACTAGCGTCGCCGCCAGACACGGCTTGGGGGTTAGCATTTCAAGTTGGGACAATCGAGTTGATATCATTGTCGAGGGTTCACCACATCTGATACCATCAACGGGAGATGGCTGCGATGCGACACATGGACGCACGGCATTATCAGTACCTCGCCCTCCCACTCTTGCCGCAGCACGCCAATGACGCAGAAACGCAGCAAATCTGCAAGCCCCCCTAGAGAAAAGCAAACATGCATCTTCCAGACCTGCAACTGCAAGCCCGCGACGAAACTCGCAAGCGCGCCCCGGCCCGGGCCCGGGCTTCAGGTTCTGGCGGCTAGGGGACCTGGGAGGTGGTTTGGGGTGGAGGATGCGCCGGCCTGGGCGAGCTCGAGAAGCGGCACCAGCGGGCGTGAAGCAGCGTTGGTGGCGTGGGTCGTGGGCCGTTTTTGCGCTGATGGGATCTGATAGCCACGATATGTATGGCGGTTTTTCGGTTGCACTCTGGAGAAGTTGGAGGTTGCCTGGTTGTTTCTGGCGTTTCTGGCGTGTCTGGACTGCATGAGCCAGCATCTGGCAACCAGCATTTGGCAACCAGCATCAAGCATCAAGCATCCAGCATCGCGGGACGGCAGGGCATGGCAACCGTTCCATCCATCCCTCGTCCATTCAACAACCTGTCCACTCAATCCCAGCGTCACCCACAGAACCGCCACGGCGAGATTGTCAGAAACCCATTATCCGACTGGATGGATGCCGCTTTGGGGTCAGACAGGGGCCGTCGGCAGCCTCGCCCTGCAGCCTATGGCCTCGTCGGCCTGCCGCCAATTGTCGCAGTCGGACATTCATTGTACCACCAATTCCCAATTACCACGGCTAACATGGACAGGCCAGACCAGACGCGTCGGAGCACACCCGGTGTCGACGCAGCCACAGTCCCCACCAGCCACGGCGCGGAGACCATTGTCAAGTCGGCGATTTGTCGTCCCTCTCTTCTCGCTCTCCCTTCCCACTCCCACCACCCAAAGCAGTCCCCGTCGCGGTCACAATTGGGGGATCCTTGTCTGGCCGCCGCTGGCTGTGAATCCATGGCTGTGAATCTAGTGGCCGTGGATCCAGCCCAGCAGTGCGTGCCCACTTGCCCACTTGCACTCGCCCGCTTTCCCGCTTGCCCACTCTCTACACGCATGCACGCCTCCCCGCTATCGACGACGTCCTGCGTCTGAGTCCCGCTCGCTGCCACTAAGTAGACGGCATAATCAACGTACAGCGCTGTAGCCTCCACTGCCCACGCCCGCACCGCAAACGCCAACTTCAACGACAAGCCGGCCCGGCTAGAGAGCAAAACCGCCGCCGCCTGGGAGCCGGAGGGGAAGACACTGTTTCCCCCTCCCAATGGCGACGGCGGCGATGCGCCAAAAAGCGCACTTGTAGCCACAGGTAGCGGCTCGCTCGCACCTAACCTGTCAGTTGATCGTCACTCCTCCCACTGAAGCAGCCTCCCGAACGGCCACAAACCCAAACCCCGCAGTTGCCAGCGCAGGTGGATGGGCGATTCCGGGCGTGTATGGCTGCTTCTCGACAGAGGGTGTGAAGAGCCCGAGGCCGACAACGGTTGGATGCGACGCTGTGGCAGCATCGTCGGCCTCGTTGGGCGAGTCCAGCCAGTCGCAGCTCCGCGCGGGCATGAACCAGCAGAGCGCGGCAGAGTTACACTACTCGACTGCTACGGCCCAAAACACCATGGTCTGAACCTTGGGGCCTCGGTGAGTGGCTCGGCGTGTCGATGCTGCGTCCTTGCTGCGTCTTTGTTGCGTCGCTGCTGTTCTGCCGTACCTGGGACCTTGCGGTACAAGGCCCTCCGCGATGCTACCATCCGGCACCTCTGAAGCTTCGCCGTACCTTTGACCTTTCAGTACAACCCTCGTGATGCTGCCTCCGCGGGTCTCCGGTGGAGGGTCGCCAGTGGATGATATTACTTCAACCGTCGTCATCGCTGTGCTGGATAAATATCACAGCAACCTCGTCCCTCCCCTCCTGCCTCCGAAAGTATGAATCCCAAAGAGCCCATTCGTGATCCCCCTCCTTCCCCGCGCCTTGTCCGTTGCTGGTCCCGTCCCTTCCCGTCGACTGTGTCATCGCGTCCTTCTCCTCTTCCTCGGCCTCGACACTGATCATTAGACTTCACCCTCGGGGCTTTCAGCTTGTCCAATCTCTCTTCTTTCCCACTCTCCTCTGCTCTCCTCTCCTCTCCTCTCCGCTCCTCTCCTGCTCGGCCATCTCTCTCCGCCGCGCTTTGACAGCTCGCTCTATCCGAGCGACATCCCGTATTCTTCCTCGAATATCAGTTTCCGAGGAGCTGCTAGTCCGTCCGCCAAGTGGCTGTTTCCGAGTCAATCCCGTCAGGATATCCGGCCTGCTTGACGTCAACACCAAGCTCGACGGCCATCCATCGCCCGGCGCCGCCCATCAATCTCCGTCTTCCCAGCCATCCAGCCATCCAGCTACAGCTATTTGCCCACGCCTTCGCGCTTGCGGCAACGTCTGGAGCCCCACGGTCCTCTTTCTCGTCGGAACCCGCGCCTGAAACCTGCCAGGTAAGCCAGCTTTCTCTCTGCTGCGTCTGGAACGTCGTTGCCCACTCCCACGTCCTGAGCCCTGCATCAACCTAGCATTCGATCCACCCGACGGGCGGAGCCCTGGCGGCATTCCACTCCCGTCGATTCACACCCCCCATGTCTTAGTGAGACACCCTCCCAGACTACCACAGTCCCAATGTCCCCCACCCCCAGGCCCGGACCCGTTCTCCGGCCGAGGTGAAGGTCCGGATCTCTTCGGCCTGGATGCCCTGGATGCCATGGATGTCATGCTATGAGAGTCCTTCAACCCGTGCTCGGCTGTAAGCCACAACTTCTCCACACCCCAGAGCCAAGCATGACATGTTATATTAAACCCCCGCGACTGCCACCATGTTGCCCACGACTTATACCAACCCCAGATCAACTCACCCCTGCTCCTCATCCATATACCTTAGACGACGCCCAGCTTGAATCGACTCTATTCACTCTTCACTTGACTAATATAGAGTCAAGGTCCCGATCCGGCTAGCAACACCAACGCTCATCCATTCATCATAATGAGTTCCGGAAGCCTCAAGCAAGCGGCTGAGTCCGCTCGATCCAAGACGAGCGAGGTCATTGGAGCTGCCAGGAGTGACTCAGTCGCCATTGCCAGTGATCTGCTTCACTCCCCCATCGTCAGGGCCGCCCTGCCTTTCATCAATGGTGGCATCAGCGGCATGGTGGCCACCTCGGTCATCCAGCCCGTCGACATGATCAAGGTCCGCATCCAACTCGCCGGCGAGGGGTCTGCAACCGGCCCTAAGCCCACTGCCATGTCCGTCACTCGACAGATCATCTCCAGCGGCAAGGCCATGGACTTGTACACTGGTCTCTCCGCCGGTCTCCTCCGACAGGCCGTCTACACCACTGCCCGCCTCGGCATCTTCGACACCTTGATGGGCAACCTGGCTGTTAAGGCCAAGGCCGAAGGACGACAAGTTGGCTTCAAGGAGCGAGCCACTGCTGGTCTCACCGCCGGTGGTCTCGCTGCCATGGTCGGCAACCCCGCTGATCTGGCCCTCATCCGTATGCAGAGCGATGGCCTCAAGCCTCTCGCCGAGCGCAAGAACTACAAGTCCGTCATCGACGCCCTGAGCTCCATCGCCAAGAACGAGGGTGTCGCCGCCCTCTGGTCCGGAGCCGCCCCAACCGTCGTCCGCGCCATGGCCCTCAACTTTGGCCAGCTCGCCTTTTTCAGCGAGGCCAAGGCTCAGCTCAAGCAGAACACCGAACTCTCCACCCAAGCCCAGACCCTCAGCGCCAGCGCCATCGCCGGCTTCTTCGCCTCCTTCTTCTCTCTACCCTTCGACTTTGTCAAGACTCGACTCCAGAAGCAGCAGAAGGGCCCCGACGGCAAGGTCCCCTACAAGGGCATGGCCGACTGCTTCACCAAGGTCGCCAAGCAGGAGGGCATCTTCCGATTCTACCGTGGCTTCGGCACCTATTACATTCGCATTGCCCCTCATGCGTAAGTCTCTTGTTCTGTGTGTCTTTCAATCGCTAACTTTCGCAGAATGGTGACGCTCATCGTTGCCGACTACCTGGGCTTTATTACCAAATAAACTGTCTCGCATAGCAATGAACAGTCTTTGGGATAGATTTTTTATATTGGGCGTTGGGATAGCATTGCTACGGGGTTTTCGGGTCGGGACGGTAGGATACCATTGTTGTTCTTTAATTTCCTTGTCTCTTTGAGTAGCTGGCCTCTGAATAAAAGAATGTCCTTTTTACTTGCACACTGGTCTGAGTGGACCAGCTTGTCTGAACCACAATGTTTTTGATAGCACTGACAAAACCTCATGTCTCATCAAATATAGATAAAACCAGAAACTGAAATTCTTATCACTTTACAGGCTATGTGGTACTACAATGGCGTGGCCAAAGACGGGGGAGGCAGGTGAACAGTACAGCCAGCATCGACGACACATCCTGAGAGATTGCAACCCAGGCGCCGGCGCAGGCACTAAGTCATTCTCTACAAAACAGTTGCAGCTGACCCTAGTCTATTATGAAATGCCCATCTTTTACATGTGTCTTTACAGCATTGCTAATCCCTGTGTTTTAGCCCGCAACGTGTCACAATTACGACGAGAATGATCGAACCGAACCTACGGGCATTGCTGAACGCTTCATCGCCCTTGCACAGTCATGAGGGGACCGGACCTCTTGAATCGGCTCACCCAAGATGGAGACTTGGAAGATTTGGGGATTTCTGTCTCTGAGGGTTCATGATGTGATGATCCGCACGGTGGCTTCGGCACCCAGTGACCCCAATATGGGGTCTGAAGCGCACTCAGCCCCGACAAAATAATGAGAGATGTGGGAAGAAGAGGAGCGACATGTGTCGTAGCATTTGTTTCTTTCTTGGAAAATGTATCCACTCATTTCCGTCTCTCCTTGTTTGACGTCTCTCACAACCAGCTCGTGGCGGGTGCACCAAGGGAGAGTCAGGTAGGCCGAGCCGAAGAGATTTACCAACCCTACCCAAGACACTATATGTTAGGGCATAGGTAGGCTCTTTTCTTCCTCTAGTTGATCTTCATGTTGCTCAATGAGCGTCCCCCTGAGGCACTTACACCACGGATATAAGATCCCTTCTCAATACTCAACTGATAGGGAATTAATTTTCTCTCTTCAACCCATACAAATGTCAAGATGGCGCCCGCACCACAACCCAAAACCGACTCCCTCGTAGCCCTCCTAGACTGGGATGGTATCTAGCTCCAGCAGTTGATAGACGATTAGGCCGGCTCCTTCGTCAAGGATGCCGCCGGGGGCCCTCTCTCCTCGCCTTAGGACACTTGGGTTTAATTCCTTATATATTTAGGTATAATTCCCTACATGCGGTGATACTGCTTGCCAGCACAACAGGGGTTTCAATACAGTAGGGCGGCTAGCCGGCTAGGTATTTAAGGGGCAGCTCTGTCCAATCTCTGGAGAGGAGCTTTTTTAGTCTCCTTTTTTTGTCTCGTCGTCTCGTCGGGTTTCTTTTTAATTTTTAATTTTTTTGATTGGGATTTCCGGGCTTCGCCTCTACCTTGAATCTCTCATTCGGAGATGATGTTTAGCAAACTGCCATGAGACCTGTGAGATGTTTAGCAAACTACCGTGAAACTTGGAAGATGAGTATGGACTCACACTTCCTGGATCCGAGGTAATAAAGCGGCGGCAAAAGTTTGTAAGGCAACCCCCAAGTAGATGCACCCCTCAGAATCCCCCCTATCAAGCTTCGTCAGCTAGTCTCTCTGGCTCGGATATGGGCGTGGGCCCAGCTGGGGCAATCAGCTGTATGGGACTGATGTAAGTGCACGTGAGAAGGAAAGTTTCTAATGAAATGTTGGGGGGCGAAAGTGGTGGTCTCTACAGTTGGCAAGGCGCTGAAACCCTGTGTAATGTGAAACCTCCCTGGCCTCAAAGACGTAGACACGATTGACTGTGGTGATAAATTGAGGAGGGGAGACATTGATTAAGACAATTAATACGGAATCAAGGAAAAGCGCAACTGCTGAAAGGGCTAGGGGAGATATCGTTCTTCCACCTGGATATATCAATAATAATAATCAATAGTTGATGTCCCCATTCCTACCTCCGGCAGCAGACCTCCCTTTCATCGGACCTCCGCATCCCGGCCCCACCTGCACTTCCGACCTCCGTGCGCAAAGCAACGAAATGCCCCGCTTCAGTAAGCGGGATTGTTTGGGCATCGGCTACAGCTGCTAGGAGATCTACGGTAGCGTCAGAAGGTGTGGCAATGACAGAATTGCGGGCCCGCGACTTGCACATCTCGCAAGTTCTGTCGCTCCTTGAATCACTCTTTCAGATCGAGACTCTCCATGTGAAACGCCCTGAAATGCAGACATCGAGAGAATGGCTTTGGTAGCTATCAAATGGTCTCATTGGCAAAGAGGGAATGCGGTTTGTTAAGGTATGGGTGAAGCCGTCGTATCCAAACAATCCTCTTAGATATTAAACCCCCATACTCAAGACCCACGAATCAAAATCTCGTATCCAGCATTAACTTCCCCACGAACATCAAAGTAGAGTTAGAGTCGCCCGTACTGAAGATCGCCCGTACTCAATATCAAGCTCCCATCAACGTCAAAGTATGGGCGAAACACCCGTACCCAGTACCAACGCCAAGAACAACCCAACCCAACCCAGGATTGAGCAGATACTTCTCGGTGGTGGGATGTCGAATAGCCATGGCTTCACCGCTGTATCAACGCTCGCAGGAGGAAGCCTCTACCATGCTTTGGCCTTGGCGGCCTGGAAGTCGTTATAGTCGCAAACCATCTCGATAAACGCCTAACCAAAGAGGCCGGTTGATCTGAGGCCAGGGATTGATCAGCGAGGTTGGGATATGAACGGGTGGGAAATCTTACGTGGGCAATAAGGTAAAGGCGAAGCCGCCCTCTGGGGTCATAACCATTGGCGTCAAGGTAGAAGCGAAGCTGCCCTTTGGGGTCTTTGGGAGGCCGCTGGCATCAAGGTAAAGGCGAACCTGCCCTGCGCATTTGATAGTGAATATGGCGAAGGTCAAGACAGAAGCGATGCAGCAAGCAAAGGATATCGACTAGGTCCACGTTAGAACTACACATGGTCGGGCATCGATGAGTGAAAGTAAACATTACCTTTCTGTCTACTTGATAATTCACGTGGCAGTGCCCTAGAATAATATCGGGAAGTTAATTCCGTAGACTGGGCGACAGCTGATAATTTGACGAGGTCTGAGTCAAGAGTCGATTCACCAGTCATGCCAAGTTGGGAGGACTTTCCAGCGGTAGCAGGAATCTTGCTACGAAGGAGTAAGCAACGGTGTCGCTGGTAGCAGTGTGGGTGAGATTGATATGCACCTTCTCCAAAGTCGCGAAATCAACTATTGCAAAGTGTTAGATACCATCAACAGACTTTCACGTTCATAAGACCGCTTACCTCCGAATCCAGCAGGTGTGAGTTCATGCTCATCTCAGGTCTCACGGTAGTCCGCCAAACATCTCCCAATGGGAGATTCAAGGTAGAGGCGAAGCCCGGAAGCCCCAATTAAAAATTATAAAACAAGGTGAGACGAGACGAGACGAGACAACACTCCAAAAAAAATTGCCCTAAGGCGAGGGGAAACGGGGGCGAAGGCCTCGGACGAGGCGGCGGCGGCGTGGAGGATGAAAGGGGGATGAGAAGGAGGAGAAGGAGGAGAAGGAGGAGAAGGAGGGAGGTGGAGAGGACTTAACGGCCGAAGCCGGGACAGCACCGTCACTAGTGCTGCTGCTGCTTCTGCTACTTCTGCTGCTTCTGTTGTTGCTGTTGCTGCTTCTTGGCAGCGACGAAGGGGTTGCGGCGGTGACGGCGTGGGGGAGTAGAGCGGGCGGTGGGAGGGAGAGAGGTGGCGACAGCGGCGAAGCCGGGAGGAGAAGAGGGAGAAGGAGGAGGAGGAGGAGGTAGAGAGGACTGAGCGGTCGAAACCGCGACAACACCATCGCTAATACTGCTGCTGTTGTTGTTTTTGATGCTGCTGCTGCTGCTTGGCAGCGAGGAGGTGGTCGCCGCCGCCGAGAGGCGGAGGCGGAGAGGATTTAACGGCCGAAGCCGTAACAGCACCATCCCTGGTGCTGTTGCTGCTGCTGCTTGGCAGCGAGGAGGTGGTCGCGGCGGCGGCAGGTCCTTGGGCTAACGGGCCTGGGGTCATCACTTCCCATGCCCTCGGCGGCATGTCCTTGACGAAGGAGTCGAACTCCTCGTCCGTCAACTCCCCTCCTGGGAGGCTAGGTACCATCCCAGGAGGGCCACGAGGGAGTCGGTTTTGGGTTGTGGTGCGGGCGCCATCGTGATATTTGTATGAGTTGAAGGGAGAAAGAAATTACATCAGTTGAGTGTTGAGAAAGGGCTTCACCCGTGGTGCAGGTGCCTCACGTGGGGAGTTTCTTCTTTCTTTTCTGCCAGCTGTCTGCCAGCTGTTTGCCACTTGCTCTTGGGAAGGCGCGACTCCCGTATTGAGAAGGAACTGCAGTGTTAGAACGGCACAAGTCGCCCAACACTTCCATCAGTGGGTAACGAAGAAGAGTATTGCTATTCGCACACAAATACAATGCTTAGTCCCTAAGTCCTAACTAAATCATACACACTTATACCCTAAACCTCAGAGCAAACTTTTATGACAAGGCCTAATAAATAACTAAAATAAAAGACAGGATTAGGATAAATAAATAATAATAATTAGGCTCACTAGGCTTCTCCTGATGAAATTTCATATTAAGTATATTGCCGATAATTATTGAAACAGCTGTTTATAGTATGTGTGCGGTTAGCAACCTGAAAGTGTGCAAATAGCAATACTCAAAAATAACACTGTACCAGGAACCAGAATAATACTCGTTTAATCAATGAATCAATGAGTATTGCTATAGGTGATACACTTCAAAGTGTAGTGAGATACATCATCCTTTTACACAAGTCTCTAGCGATGGCGTGGATCTAAGGAGCAGCAGCCTATGTGATAAGTCCAGAAGGCTTGCAGGACAGTTGCAGGCACTGTGGCATTCTTTTCCAACAACTAGAGTTGAGCTAGCAATTATCGAGCCTATCAATGGTAAAATAGAAAAGGTTGGCGAGGCTAACCTTTCATCCCAACGATAGGGTAGGTTGGTTGGTAAATCTCTTCGGATCGACCTGCCTGACTCTACTTTGGTGCTACCCGCCGTGACCTGGTTGTGGGAGACGCCAAGCGAAAAGAACAACGTTTTATTGAGAAAAGTATAGTGGCTATCAGATGATTGCATTCAATTACGAACCGAGACATAATGAATACACACATCTTCCAAGAAAGACAGAAATGCTGCGGCACACGTCTTTGCCAGACGGAGGGATCGGCCCAGTCGCGGTGCTAAGGAAATTCGAGGGTTCGACAGGGCAGAAATCACCATCACAGTCAACGCGATACGAGCAGTCAGAAATAACAGTCATAATGAAATGGGATTTTGAACACAATGGCACAAACCACTACCGAATAAACAGACTTAGGGTAGGTAGGTAGCTGCCTCCAAGATAAGTCCAAACCCAAACTTAGCAGCAATACTACACAACAGGCAGATCAGCAATAGATACAATAACAAACAAGTATACGTCCCTCCAGATACGTGTGAGATAGTTTTCCTTCACAAGTACGGGGATGGGGGTTCTTCGATAGGACAGTACTTCCCTTGAGGGATACCTCCAACCGTGTGTCTCCGTCTTGGTGGTAGAACTCAGGCGTATCCATGAGGGCCGCGTCCGAGGGTCCCGCCTTCTCGACACCCGCCAGGAAGTGCAAGTACTCGTCGTATTCGTCATCACCCCCACGAATGCCTCACCGGTCATTCCGATTAGGGATGGACCGGCCCTCTTTTGAGTATCTTTTATTGCGCCCCTCTGTCTTGGTACTGGAGGCTCGGACCGCGGCAGCGTCGCATGGCCGCCCAGGTGTCGGCATCAGCCGGCCTCGTTCATCACGATATTGAGGGACAGGCATCGATCCTAGATCGTGCCCGGGAGTACCCCGTCCCTCCCATCAGTTCTCCTCCTCTGTGCTCAAACTGCTCAAGCTGTCGTTTCCGACATAGTCTCTCTCGGTCGGTCTTTCCTCAGGAGGGTCTAAGTGTCTAACTAAGTCTGTAAAAGCATGCCATGTAGGAGAGATTGGTATTGCCTTTATATCGCCAATGACTCGTCAACTAGACTATTTGACACCCTCGAAGTCATCAAGTTCTCTCCGTGTAATACACAGCAACTCTGTCTCCGACACTGTGATGACGTGGTCACGTGCTATTAAGTGGGTCTTGTCGAGAGATCCCCTAGGCCCGATCGGGTAAGCGGTCCCAAAAATGGAACACCAATTGGGGTACCGCACTGACCATGTCGCTGGCCCACGCATCCAAGTGAGGCGATCACCAGCACGATGCAAAAAGATAATCAGATGCGGCCGGCCAGAATCGAACTGGCGTCACCAGTGTCTCGTAGGATGGATCCACAAACTGGCATACTGACCACTATACTACGGCCGCTGGAAGCTCAGAATAGACTAAGCTGTTTGTGGATGTCGAGCGATTTAATTTACTACATGAGGATACCTAACACTGGCACTGCATTACGTTAGTGGAACTCGGCCGATGGTAAGTGCCCCCCCGCCGCCAACCAAACCTGCCCAGCCGCCCCGTCGATGCCACTTGCAGTTCGAAGGTGTGTGTGGGTTGTGATTTTGACGCAGGTCAGCATCTCCTGCTCTGTGGAAGCAAAACACCAGCAGACATCAATCAATCACAACACTACAACCCTTCGACAGCACGGTACCGGTATTAGATATCAGTATTCCTATTTTTCTAGGTTGGAATTGACTTGGGTGCCAGGATTGGTATTTCAAATGCAGCTATAGTAATAATTTTGTCACAACAGGTTATGAACATTATCTGGTCACGAATGCTCTGGGTTCCAATGTCATTTATTTTTTACAGTGACAAACAACCGATCACATTATTATGCTACAGTAGGTAGTTAGCGCTGCTGGCAAATTTTCCAAGGAGGGAAGACTCGCCAAGCAAGGGCCATGCACTAAAAACCCTGCTGTCCACCGAAGCCACACCGGAAAAAAATGCCACGAAGAACACCAAAAATAGAACTGACTTATACCCACACATCAACACGATTTATAACAGCCGATCAGCTTTCAGCGGTCTTAGTATAGTGGTCAGTATTCCAGTTTGTGGATCCATCCTACGATACACTGGTGACGCAAGTTCGATTCTTGCAGACCGCATCTGGTTATCTTTTTGCAGCGCTCTGGTGGAGGCAAGGCAGCAGCACCCATACCACTTGAACGGACGGTATTGCGACTCAATATCAGACTGCCAATGCTTTGCTAAATTACAAACTGATGAATATGCTTCGGTTCTTTGGTGCTGTCAACTCTCAGAAAACCCTACCCTCTCCATCTTCCTGGCCTGGCAATGACCACATCCAAGTCAACGACCCATATAAAGCGGGTCAGCCAGCCTCCACCACAATGAATTAGACGAAGAGACAGAATTAAACGTTGATGAGAGCGAGGATATGTGTTGTTAATAAACGCGGTGATGTAGAATTCGAACGCCATGATGACCTGGATAGCTGTAGTATCACGATGTGCATTGGTAAAGTAGATGAGCTTGCCCACGATATTTCCCATGGTGGCCTCTTCGACGAAACTAGCTCAACGAACCCAGCTCTACAAGACCAACTCCACCGCAAATGTAATTGAAATCCTCGTCGATCGCTAGGGATTACGCCTGCTTCAACATTCTTCCGGGCCAGCTCATCTGACCGATCCGATTTAGTGGGGCCGAGCGGGTCGGAGTGGGGCCGGGTGGTTGTTGGGCTTCCAAACGGAGGAGCAAACTCTGCATGACTGCCAACTGTGACAACCGAAAAACCCGGTTTGGGATCCATTCGCTGCTCCAGTTGGCAAACTTTCCTCCTCTCCCTCAACCCCATTTTCCCATCTCAACTGCACGAGGTGGCTACTAAAGGCCTGATCAAAGGACTAGCCCGAGTCCCAACATCGAGAACCATTTTACCTCTCTGAGCATGGTGCCTAGCTCCAACTAAGGCCCCAGGAAGTTGGGAAACTGCCAACAAGAAGAGATTGCGATTGAGTAGAGCAAATCAGCCAGTCCGGACAGGCCACACAGATCAGGAACGAATCCCGTCTAGGTTATTGTCTGCAAAACTGGTATCACACCGGTCCAAACACTATTGAATACAGCAATGGCAAAAATAATGAGTGCTACTATCGCACACTTTTTTGTTGCTATTCGCAAACATCCGTGTACAGCTGTTTCGAAGATACTTACGGTCATTACTGGTAATTATGACATTTGAGCAGGAAAGTCCAGGAAGACTAATTATTAATATTTATTTATCCTAACACTACATTTTATTTTTAGTTGTTTATTCCCTAATGTTCAACAGTTGCCTTTAGGTTAAGAATGCGTATGCACATAATATGGCTAAGATTTAGGTGCTAAAATTGTATCTGTGAGCAAATAGCAACCTGTATGTGTGCAAATAGCAATACTCAACATAATACATTTTAAGAGGTTTGACGCGACTGCCATGTCCCTTCGATCAATGGTTCACAGTGTGGTTGCGCCAGAACATGAGAGTTGATTGTTTAGGGTAGGTAGCATCGCGTGTGAAAGTGTGAAGGGCTGGGCCGACTGGGTAAGAGAGGAAATCGTGGGTGTTAGTAATAATCTGGTTATTGAGTTAAGGGGTAATTGAGACAGAAACTCGTAGTATTGCTGAAATCCCTTGAAGATAAGCTATTCTATTAGTAGGAAATTAAGCTTCCCTTTATAGTTGTCAACCGCTCTTCAGTCTTTGCACGTGCAGTCAGTTTGATCAATTTGATCTCATTCCATTTCATTCCATCTCGGGCGCCACAGGTATAAAATTCTACTGACCTCAAATAGCGGTGTATTGAACAACGCATCATTGTCGAGCTGTCATCGTATTGTTTGCTCTTGCTCACATCTCACAACATCGGCGATATGTTGGCGCGCACTAATATCGCCCCCACCAGGTCACGTGTCTGGTCACGGGTGCGGAGTTCGCATTTGCCTGGAGTTCCCTGCTCTCTTGACTCAGATCCGCTACGACATGACGTGATGACCAGTCCAAAAATATGAGAAGAAATGATTTAACTTGAAACGATCAGATATAATTTTGAGAGTACTGAGCGAAGTGCTGCGACACGATGTTTGCGAAGTTCTGGTGAGTGAGTGATGTTAAGGTGCTGACTAAGAATGACGCATTGACGGCGGATGGCGGCCGTCCCGCCCGGCACGGCGACCCCACACTCGGAAGATCACGGCTTTCGAGGCACACATTAATGCACCGGATCGCAGCACAACAACGATAACACAAGAAAATAGGCCGAATATTGTGCATTCCCAGGTAATTTTAATGGCATAAAATCAATCGATGCCACTGTGGCGTAAAAGTACCCGGCCACTCGCCTCCCAAACGCACAATCTCCCGGTTCTCGCCAAATTCGTCCGTTATGCCATTGTTGATGATATATGATGAAATATTGATGAATCTTTCAACAACAAGCATCACAGCGGCCGTAGTATAGTGGTCAGTATACCAGTTTGTGGACTAATAATCCTTCAATGCACTGGCGACGCCAGTTCGATTCTGGCCGGCCGCACCAAGTTTTTCTTTTTGGCAATTGTTTTGATTGATGGGAAGCGGACATGGACCCTGGTGGGCCGGTGGGCCCGCTAGCTTGCATATGTGATTGGTCAGCACTGCGTCTTTTGTGCCTCCCCTTCGTTGGTTATGTAATAGAAACCTGGGGGCCATTTTGCGTCTCATCGTTACTTCAAATTGATCGTGCCTCTGCTGGACGACTGCACTTCGTTGTGAAGAAGTTCGTGTCCGGCCCACGTTTGCCATAACCTGTATACCCCCTCAATTCTATTGCTTATGTCGATTTTCTTTTGGAGGTTTGGGCTGGCAACAATGGACAGCTGTGGTGATCATGTTCGTCTCTGCCCAACGTGTGATGGCGGGCGATGGTCAGACCGCCCTGGACGATCAACAAGCATAGTTGATTAGACATGGATTTCATTGCCAATATTTCTATGGAATACCCATCTGACTCTGATTGGACATTTGAGATACCATCACCCCTCTGCCTAAGCAAGTGAGTACCCGATATCCTCAAGTTACATGAGGGATATCTTTCAAGCAACCAATTGCCTCAGAGCAGATTCCTGCTGGCTCTCAATGTCACCCAGACGAGCAACCTCTTTGCCCTATAAAGAGTTAAATTAATCGAAGAATTTCTGATTGGACTGGCCAACTAACATTTTCGATTCTCACGACTGTCGGGACACCTTGGATGTTGTAAGGCGCACCCCGGTACTTGTTCTTTTTCGGCCCTCTCCACTGCTGGAATGAGCCCACACGAACAATGTAAGCCGTTGGAGCAGAGTCGGATCCGAATACGTTCTTGAGAGCAGGAATGGCGTCGCGGCAGTCGGGGCACCACGAAGGCTCGCCGGACGCAAAGTATGCGACGTAGTGAGTCCCAGCCTCCGAGGGCGGGGTATCGGCGTCAATGAGGGGCATTTTGGTGAGAGCGGCGGCCACGAGAATTGGGAAAGTTAGAGATTACGAAGAGCGCAGTCGAGTCGATAAGTAGAATTTTATCAAGGTTTGATTGAATATCATGTTTAGAAGTGGAGAGATGTGCTCATCTGAACGACCTATGGCATTCATCATTTATGGAGCACTGTCTCCACACATGATCAGTCATGTGCGACACCGTCGTAACTATTTCAAATGTCGTTCTTATTGTTATGTGTCGACCCTGAATCAATCACTTCCCGGATGCCCATATCGCAGCATTATTTCCACATAACCGAGTATGCCTTACGAGAAACTCTCCGGTTCTCGCTTCTTCTTCCTCCACTGCATCTGTTTCCTCTTTCTCTCTGAAATGGATGCGTATGTCATCGGCGTCCCTCTTTCTACTCTCTTTGTCCTCCTTCATTTGTAGGCCTCAACCTCTGCTCAGGTTATCTGTTGCAGTTAGGATTGGCGGTGATAATCAGTACTTAGCCATGGGATTAAGATCAGCAGGAAGAGTTAGCATGGATGACCTCGATAGAACAAAATACATTTTCCATCTAGCGCGGGTGGTACATTACATCGTTCTCATTATTCTATATTTATTTGAGTCTATTCGCACCCATACGCCCATATTATGACGTTGCCATACAACTTGGTAGAACTTATAAGAACTTTTCTAAAAACTTGGCAGTGTCGACGATCGTTTGCTCCACCGTGTAATTGGCCTGACCTGTCGCCTTGACTGCTTTGGACCCATCGATGATTCTACTCTCTGGGAATGTGAAGTCTGGGGTGTAACCTTCGCCAGGCGTCCCTTCCTTGATGATGTCGCGGCGATCAGGGAATGCCTCACGGAGAACATCGGCAGCCGCCTGAGGAGGGACCATTCCATTCACCAAGATGTAGCGCTCGCCATCGGTCTTATCGCCGTGATCGACTCCAAAGACAAACACTCTGGCAATGTCTCGAACATCTATGTACCCCGGGTTGGGCGAAATGGGGGCAGGGATTTCTTGTCCCGCGAATACCTTCCAGATAAAGGCAGTCGTCATGCTAATCTTGGATATGGATTCGAGTGCTACGGGCGGACCCATGACGAAGCTGTTGCGTAGTATGTCAGTGATCTACCCGCAATTATATGAAGACTAGTGAACTTACGTAGGGTTGACAGCTGTCATGGTAAATGACGGCTTCTTCTCAGCGCGAAACTCCCAGAATGCGCGCTCGCTGGCGACCTTGCTCGCAAAGTAGATGAGTATGCCCGATGAATTTTTACCGAGCCTCTTGACCTCGCCTAGGGCCTCGGTGTTCCAGTCTGCTTCGGTGAAGCGATTCGAATCTTTTTTCTTATTCAATACGGCAGCAATTGACGACATTAAGACAACCCTCTTGATGGAAGATTCCTTAATTGCTGACTCGAGGATACTACGAGTTCCCCCCTCTGCGGCCTCGAGGATAGGGTCAGGGTCCGAGAAACCAAAGCTCACAGGAGAAGCTAGGTGTGCGATGGCATAAATGCCTGAAAGAAATGTTAGACATGAGTGGTGAGAAAATCCCTGACAAGAGAGCCTACCTTTGACAGCGGTATCGAATGCGCCTGGAGCAACAATGTCGGGTACCTCAACAATCTCAAGATCATCACGATATTGAGATAGTGCCTCGACGAGAGCGTCTGCAGAGGCCTTGGATCGAACCGTTCCACGAACGGCGTACCCAGCTTTGAGGAATGCTTCAATGACTGGGCCAGCGATGTAGCCATTGGCACCAGTCACGAGAACAATGCGCTTGTCAGTCATGATGGTGAGTGAAGATGAAGTTGGATAAGAAGTATGTTGGTTGGAATGTATCAAGAGCTACGCAATTGAGAGGCTATAAAATATAATGAATTCTGAAGAGGTTCTACGTGGTGTACTTTATATACCCCTAATCATTGACAGTGGGGTGTACTGGGATCGCATCTGTCAGGCCTTGGGTATCGGCAAGAACGGCAATATCGGCGACGGCGTTTCGGAGCCGGGCCCATATGTGCAATGGAAGGAAGTAGCCCCAGATCCTCGCGTATCTGGGATCCTTCGACCGGAGATTATATGTAAGAAGCCCGGTCCGTCCGACGGACTTTGCTAACAAAAGTGGGCACAGGCTCGACTTGGTTGTGTGAGAGAGGCATTACCGCTCAAGCCATTGAGAAATCTTGACTTTTGCCTCGATGTATTTCGGGTGCGTTACGTGAAAGCGTCCGAAAACCCGCAATTTGAACAAACACCGAACGCCTCAGCGTCGTGGTGCATGTTAATGAGCTAATTGACGCATTAAAAGACGGGAGATGACAGGCCCACCCGAGCCGAGCCGAGCTATTTCTATGGGGTCCTATCTTGACCATCCTTTGAAGTTCATAAAAATGCAACTTCTCTTTGAGTTCTAGATGGGTGACATCTTTTCAGCCTCAACTTGAGCCATCCAATTACTTTTGTATTCGATTGAGACAAGTGCTGATGGACGATTTGGGGTAGTACTAGTGCTTTACATCCGATTTGTTAATTCCCTCTTAAAACCACGTGACTTCGCGACGTCATTCTCATCACGCCGCGCGATGACGCAACAAATTCACGATGCACTAACACAAAACTCGCGGCTTCACACACGGCACCTCTCGAACCCCAACAGAGGCATCCCAAGAATGTCCTGACCATGGTCGATCGGAAGCGGATTGCGACAAGGGCTAGCAGCAGGCGGGGCGCTGCGGGAGCGGCACCGACTGGGCCGAATGTCTACCAGGACATGTTGGCAGAGGCCGGCGTGAATGCACAGGATCACAGCCCACCAGAACGGCCGCTGAAACGGCGTCGCGCTGGCCCAAGTCGAGAGGAAAAGCCCCCAGAGAAAAAAATACCAGAGCAGGAAACTTTGCCATCAAGCTCCAGAGCCGTACAAGGCGACCAGGCAACAGAGGCCAACGAAGATGACTCTGAAGATGAGGACATTGAGTTCGAGGATGTTGTTTTACCAGAGCCCATTATGCAAACCATGGAGTTGGAATCCGAAGACGAGGATGAAGATGATGTCATCTTTGAAGATGTCGACTTTGGCGTACTCCCTAAAGAGATCCCCGCTGCCCAGGAGCCCAAGGAGTTGGTGCTTAACCTCACGGCTCAGCAGTCCACCACAGCCCAGACGAAGAAAGCCGCAGAAAGACGAAAACCTCTCACGAAAGAAGAGAGAGAACGACGAGCTGACGTACACAAAGCCCATCTGCTTTGTCTTTTGTCACACGTCGCACGTCGCAATCACTGGTGCAACGACCACAGGGTGCAGGATCATTTGCGGCCACATCTCACAAACAAAAAGGCTTCATACCTCACTCCCGGGACACAACTCTCACAATTTGGAAGAACCGAGAGTTTGAAAACTGGACTGAAACAGGCTGAGGGGGTTTGGGCAACAAAGTTTGAAATCGTCGAGAGAGGTCTTCGGAGGGCGCTGTGGGCCGAGGAGCCGGAGCATTTGCAAGAAGTACGTGCGACGCCAACCCTGGTGGATCTTGCTAATTCGTGATAGTATGATCCTCCCAGCGATATGGAGTCATGCCTAGACCGCGACGATTTTCGCGAGGCGGCAAATAAATTACAAGGCTCCCGGGATGTTGGTGCGCAGTTGTATTGTGCCCTTCTGCGGAGTGTGGGGGTTCAAGCACGTCTTGTGTGCTCACTCCAACCGCTGGCCTGCGTCTCTGGTGCCCCTACACTCCCCAAACCGAAACCAGTCAAGCCATCATCAAAAGTATTGAAGAACGAGCAAGTGCAAGCTACCATGGCTAAGTACCAGGAGATGGCAAACGCCGGCTACGGTTCGCCATCCAGTGGATCCACTGCCCGTCGGAGACTGGGACATCCCAACGCAACCGCATACAACTTTGAGCCCAAGGTCAATCCACCCAAACCTCGTCCTACGTTTGACGTGCCAAAGAAAATTAAGGAGTCGTCATACCCGGTGTATTGGGTGGAGATTCTTGATGTGGGTCACCAGAAGTGGCAACCTGTTGACCCCGTGGTCACACACACGTTCTGGAAGCCCAAGGGGTTGGAACCACCCATAACGGATAAAGAGAACTCCATGTCATACGTGGTAGCTTTCGAAGCCGATGGAACTGCGCGGGATGTGACGAAGAGATATGCCAAGGCGTATACGGCCAAAACTCGCAAGCTGAGAGTGGACAGCACGACAGAGGGAGGCGACCTGTGGTGGCAGAAGGTAATGAAGATGTATCGTCGGCGGCGGCCGACTGACCTCGACCAGATTGAGGATAACGAACTCGCCGGTGTCGAGGCAAGAGAGCCAATGCCGCGAAACGTACAAGACTTCAAAGACCACCCAATCTACGCATTAGAACGACATCTACGCCGAAACGAGGTGTTGGTTCCAAGTGCTACACCTTCAGGGACCGTCGGCGCTGGTAGCCGAGGCCCTCTGGAGAGGATTTACCGTCGGAAGGATGTCCGAATAGCAAGAAGTGCAGACAAATGGTATAGAATGGGCCGCGAGGTAAAACCAAACGAGATTCCGGCCAAGTGGCTCCCGAAAAAGGCCCGACCTAAGGGGTCGCGGTTCGATGAGGAGGAGGAGGATGAGGCTCAAGGAGATGCAGGCACGCCGGTCTACACGGAGGATCAGACCGAACTCTACGTTCCACCTCGAGTCCGAAATGGCCGTGTTCCAAAGAACAAGTTTGGAAACATCGATGTCTATGTTCCAAGCATGGTCCCGGCCGGGGGTAGTTCACCTTGTTCACGAACATGCTGCACGAGCAGCCTTTGTGGTTGGGGTTGATTATGCACCTGCGTTGACGGGCTTCCAATTCAAAGGACGACACGGCACTGCAGTCCTTCATGGCATCGTTGTCGCAAAAGAGTACGAAGAGGCGTTGTGGGCGGTTATTCAGGGGCTAGGAGATTTGGAACAACAGGTGGAGGATGAGAGGAGGAGGAACCGGGCATTGAGAGCGTGGAGAAAGTTCTTAATGGGCCTAAGAATTAGAGAGCAGATTTGGAGCGGAGTAGATGCAGAAGAGAGGAGGGAAGCTGATGACAAGGCGGCAAGGGAGGCACACTTGGACGATGAGCTTGACGATGCGCCAAGCGATGTCACTGAGGAGTTTAACATGTTTGACGATGATGATGATGGCGGAGGAGGAGGATTCCTGATCGACTGAAGAATGTATGGACGGGTTCAAGTTAGTCAAACGACCTGCCATCAGCCTGTAGGGCCCGGCACTGGTGGAGCCGACAGGTTGCGGCGCATATTGCGGCGCATGTTTCTCGGGGCGCATATAGGTGACGCGTCTGAATGCTACTAGATATCGGCTCATTTTGACGAGCAGAATGATTCGCACATGATAGCGCCATGGCTGAACCCTGAGAAGGTGTTGATATTGCGGTTGAGAACTGAAGCGGCCGGCGGTACAGCCTCCGCCACCAGGAGGTTGATCGGATCGGAATTGGTTGGAGCGCCGGCTCCGGAACCCAACCCCAGAGCTCCACTCCGAAAGAGGAAAGTGCCGGGGGCAGGCCGCAGGCGAGCGATTCCTTGTCGTATTGTGTCGTATTTCGCTTTGGGGTGCATGGCCAACGACGGAGTTTACGCGACTCTGGAAAACTGGGGACATCTGCGACACAGGCCATGTAGCAATGTAGCAATGAGGCAGTGCTGCGCCCGCTAGGTAACTTGCATTTGGAACGGATGTGCTTCTTCTTGTTGGTTGATATTCACATTAGTTTCGAACTTTGCAATTTCCCAATCAGGGAGCTTGGTGCGCTACGGACTTCATTCACCCGAGAGGCCTCAAACTCGTGTGTCGTGTTTCTATGCGAGATGCAGATACGATGATACGGTCTTATAGATACGCGAGCATGCGACAAGGGCGTCCCTGCGGCGTCCACTTGGATTGTTGGCGACTGTCTCTAGGACTAGGTAGCCGAGAAAGGATGCATCATGAATTGAATGAGATGATGCAAGGTTGAGCGAGGGAATGGGCTCAGCCCTGGGATCGGCACGTGGATCCGGATGTTTGGGTGATGCCTGGGGCAGCGAGGTAAATGGAGTCGTGATTGGCACGCGCAAGCCAGAAGGAGGATAAAACCGAGCAATACGGAGCACGCCCGCGGTGATCATTTTATTAGTGACTTCCAGTACAAGCAGCGGGTTGGTTGTCGGATTGGTTGCCCTGTGGAGACACACAAGGATTTACACAGAAGCTTGGAGGAGGTCTTGGCGGAGTGACATTGACTTTGCTGGGCTGTCGGAGTTCGGGCGGTCATCTGGCCGACGCCGTAAAGGGATACTCTTTCGAGTAGGACCATTGGATGCTAGGGGACATGGGATGGGGCCCCTGGGGATCGATGCTGTCAGCCCAGACCCGGCAAACAGAGTGATGACTGCAAGCGCGCCAGGGGGTTGTGGAGGTTACCCAGGGTGGTTCATTGCGACGAAGGACGAAGTGTTAACAACGTACTCCGTAAGCAACAGAGTTATTATGCCCCGGCTGAGGATATAAAGTGCAAAACATGATAAAGATGCCGAAGCACAAGGGCTGAGCACGAGGCGCAGGTCTTACTCGTGCCAGAGCAGAGTGAAGCCTGGGGATGTATCGCGACAGCTAATTAATATGACACTCAACAAGAGGGAATACAATCCTTTGCACAATGAGGGGATTCATCGCCCTCCTCTCCGGCCCCACGGCTGGCAGGGGGGCACGAGTCGTCGTCACCAGCACAGCACATGGAAATGTAATGGCCGGAGGATTGGAGGTGGAACAGCCAAGAAACGCACAGCCACAGCTCCATCCATCCAGCATCGAGAGAAGGCATTGGCCAGGCGTCATCCAAGCAAAGCATCCGCTATTGCATGCCGCAAGGCGCGAAATGTTCCGATGGTGGCATTGCGCACCCCTGGAACGCAGCTAACGCAGAGCCAAGCCTGGAGAGGTGTGATGCCGCGAGCCACCACAGCGATGCCGCTGCCGCTGCCACTGGGCCTCCGGCGAGCACTTCCGCTGAAGTGCGGACCGCTGCAATACGTCGCAGGGTTGTTTTGCACAGTGGGCTCCCCTGCCTGCGGCGTGCCACACTAGGCCGCAGCGGGCCACTACGGGCGCTTGCCAAGTGCCCACGCCCACTAACTCTAACGCAGCTCGCGAAACGGCCACTGATGTCCTCTGATGTCCACTGATGTCCACTGACAAGCCCACCTGGCACCCCACTGCGCCGGTGTGGAGGGACCTGGAGCAAAACATTAATATTAACCATCGTCTCCGCTCTACTTCCAGGGTCAAATCAGCCCTCCATCGACACCTTTCGATGCGCTCTGCCGCTTCACCCAAGCAGCTTCCGACAAACGAAGCTTGAGGCTTGACGTGACAGTTTCCGAGGCGTTGGCCGGCTTAGTTCTACTGCGACAACTCCCACGCGATGGTTTAACGCCCTTCTCTCGGCTTTCTTTACGTGCCTTGCGCTCATGCGACGTCTCCGCGAATCAACCTCAACCTAAGCGACAACTAACCCTCTTCGCGCTGACCTTCAACTTCAAACTCCACCGAGTTTAATCATCCATTGGCCCAAAGGATACGCGACACCCTCACGTCCAAGCCTTCGGGCGCACCCGCCACCCATCATGTCTTTCTTCAAGCAGGTTGTGACCCTCATGGGCAAGAACCTGCGCATCCTCCTGTTCCGCCACCTCGCCCTCTGTATCATCATGGCCTTCGTGGTCCCCATCATCCTGGCCGCCTTCTTCAGCTTCGCCAAGAACCTCTTCGTCCCGCCCGCCGTGTTCGGCATCGGCAGCCCGCATGCCGTCAAGACGCTTGCCCAGGCCTTCGACAAGGCCCATGGCAGCAGCCGTGACAAGTTTGTCCTCGTCAACAACGGGTTTACGGGTGGCAACATTGAAACCGTTCTCGATGAGCTTGCCAGCCAGGCCAAAGCTGCGGCCGACTTTGTCGAAGTGGTGACCGTTGATACTGAGGATCAGCTCACCACCGAGTGCCGCAGTAGTCTTCGTGGCGTTACGACCTGTTTCGGTGCTGTCGTTATGCGCTCCTCCCCCGACGAAGGACCCGGTGGTATCTGGAACTACACCATCCGTACCGATGGCGCTCTCATTAGTAGCGTGGGCAAGATCGATGTCGAAACGTCCAGCAACGACCAGGAAATCTACATTCTTCCCGTCCAGCGCGCCGTCGACTCCATAATTGTCCGTCTCAACAGCTCATCCGACACCTCTCTCGATGACAACATGGAGTATCCCTTCACTACTCTAACCCAAGAGGAGCGCCGGGACCGCATCCGCAAGGTCTATCAGAACATCATCACCAGCTGGATGGCCGTTGCATTCATTGCTACCGTCATCTGGGTTACTTATCACCTTACTGGCTTCATCGCTACTGAACGCGAGACCGGCATGTCCCAACTGGTTGACGCCATGATGCCCGTGAGCAAGCCGTGGATGGCTCAGGCCGCTAGGATTATTGCCCACCACCTGTCCTTCTCCATCATCTACGCCCCTGCCTGGATTGTCGGCTCTCTTACTATCCGCCAGGGCGTTTTTGCCAACACGAGCATCGGCATCGTACTGATTTTCCACATCCTTGCCGGCCTGGCCTTTGCATCCTTTGCTATCGTCTTTGCTTCCTTTTTCAAGAAAGCCCAACTGAGCGGTGTCACTTCCATCTTGGCCTGTATGCTCCTCGGCATTCTTTCCCAATCCCTCACCTCCCCTGGCACTGGCCCCGTTGCTATTCTGTCTCTGCTGTTCTCCCCTTGTGCCTATGTCTTCTTCACCACCAATATGGCCCGCTTCGAGAAGTTGGGTAGACCTACCAACCTCATAGAGATCGCCCCTGACAGCCCGTGGAAGATTCCCGGTATCGTTATCTGGATCTTTCTCATCATCCAGATTTTCGCATATCCTCTTCTAGGTGCCATTATCGAGAACGCACTGTATGGCAACTCAACTAAGGGCCGCAAGATTCTGCTTCGCCAGGATGAGGTGAGCAGCATGGGCCACAATGCCGTGCAGCTGCAGCAGTTCTCAAAGACTTACAACCCTGGGTTTTTGTCGCGTCTGTTCAATCGGGGCGCCGCCAAGAAGGTGCCCGTGAAGGCTGTGGATGAGTTGAGCTTCAATGTAGGCAGAGGCCAGATTGTCGCCCTCCTAGGTGCCAACGGAAGTGGAAAGAGTACCACTCTGGATGCCATCGCCGGAATGAACAAGCTGACGAGCGGATCCATCACCATCGACGGTTCTGGAGGTCTCGGAATTGCTCCGCAGAAGAACGTTCTTTGGGATGATCTGACCGTGGAGGAACACATCCGCATCTTCAACCATCTCAAGGCGCCCAATGCCCGAGCTACCACTCAGGGAATCCACGACCTAATCAAGGCGATTGACCTCTGGAAGAAGCGAAGAGCCTTTGCAAAGACTCTTTCGGGTGGCCAAAAGCGCAAGCTCCAGCTGGGAATGATGTTGACAGGTGGCAGTGCTGTTTGCTGTGTTGATGAAGTCAGCAGCGGCATTGACCCTCTTTCGCGGCGAAAGCTTTGGGATATCCTACTTGCTGAGCGTGGTCGCAGGACTTTGATTCTGACTACTCATTTCTTGGACGAGGCCGACCTCTTGGCTGATCATATCGCTATTCTTTCCAAGGGAACTCTCCGTGCCGAAGGATCATCCGTCGAACTGAAGGACAGACTCGGCGGAGGCTACAAAGTCAATGTGCCCAAGGACCAAGGCTTTGAACACAGCCCCGACGTTGATGGAGTGACGAAGAAAGACGCCTTTGACTTAGTTACCTATACAGCTCCCTCGTCCCAACTTGCTGCCTCCGTCATCAAGGACCTCGAAACCGCTAATATCAACGAGTATCGCTTCTCGGGCCCTACCATTGAAGACGTCTTCCTTCAAGTTGCCGAAGAAGTCAGAGAAGAAGAGGCTTTCCGTACTGGGAATGACTTGTCCATCCCATCTAATGACAACGAAAAGTCGCCCGAAAAGGAGGATGGCGCTCCTAAGGGTCTGAAGTTGCTAGATGGCCAGAGAGTCGGATATGTGAAGCAGGCCACCATCTTGTTCATGAAGCGGTTGACGATTCTCAAGAGGAACCGGATTCCCTATTTGGTGGCCTTTATTCTCCCAATCATTGCTGCTGGGTTGACCTCGCTCTACATCAAAGGCCAAGACCCGACTGGTTGCTCCCCAGCCGATCAGGCCTCTACCTCGTCGACCGAGGATGCCTTCAGTCAAATCGACTCGGATGACCAGGTCATCTTCCTGGCCGGTCCATCTTCAAAGCTGTCTTCATCTAATCTGACGAGCCTGTTTGCACCTCTCTTTGGTGGCATGGGCAGTGATGCTTCTGCCGCCACGAGCGCTCTGTCAAACCTTGAGCTTGTCGACAGCTTCAGCGATTTCCAATCGTTCATCGAGAACCACCGCAAAAACGTCACCACGGCAATGTGGCTGGGAGGCGATAATCAAGATCCCACCATTGCCTGGGTTGCCAATCTGTTCCTCACCAGCCCGATGACAGCTCAGCAGTTCCTCGATGTAATCCTGACCAACACTTCAATTGCAACAACTTGGTCCTCCTTCGAGATCCCCTTCAGCCCCAGCACTGGCGACGCCCTGAACTTGATTGTGTACATGGGTATCGCATTATCGGTATACCCGGCCTTCTTCGCTCTTTATCCCAGCATGGAACGCCGCAGGTTCGTCCGTGGCCTCGAATACTCCAACGGTGTTCGACCATTCCCCCTCTGGATCGCGTACCTTCTATTCGATTTCTCCATCGCCCTTGTTAGTTCTGCAATAGTTACGGCTATATGGGCCGGCATCTCTAGTATTTGGTTCCACCTGGGCTACGTCTTCCTGGTGTTTTTCTTGTACGCCATCGCCGCCATCTTGATGGCCTACGTCATTTCGCTTTTCACCAAGACTCAACTTGGTACCTACGCATGGGCTGCCGCCGGACAGGCCTTCGTCTTTTTGATCTACCTGATTTCGTACATGTGCGTCATCACATACTCTCCGGTTAACAAGATCGACTCGAGCCTCCTCTATGTGCACTTCATTATATCCGCATTTGCACCCATCGGATCGGTATTGAGAGCATTGTTCGTCTCGCTGAACCTCTTCTCTACTGCCTGTGATGGTGATGTACTTTCTTCCAACCCTGGAGGAATCCTGTTCTATGGTGGCCCGATTCTCTATCTCATCATTCAATCCTTCGTCCTATTCGGACTGCTCATCTGGCTCGACAAGGGTTCGGCGGGTTCGTCCCTTGTCGGACTCTTTAGCAGCCAAAAGAAGCCAGTGGATGACCCAGAGCACTCGGACGAAGAGATTGCCAACGAGCTCGCTCGGGTCACTAGCAACGCATCAAATGAGAATGGACTCCGCGTGATGAATGTCACAAAGAACTTTGGCAATAATACTGCCGTCGACAACGTAACTTTTGGTATCAAGCGCGGTGAGGTGTTTGCTCTTCTGGGGCCCAACGGTGCTGGCAAGTCTACTACCATATCCATCATTCGCGGCGATGTTAAGCCTAACCGCAACGGCGGTGACGTGTTTGTCGAGGATGTTTCTGTCACCAAGAACCTTGCGGCGGCGCGAGCCAACCTTGGTGTCTGCCCCCAGTTTGATGCCATGGATCAGATGACGGTTAGGGAGCACCTGGAATTTTACGCCAAGGTCCGAGGTATCCCTGACGTGGAGCACAATGTGAGTGCTGTTTTGCAAGCTGTTGGCTTGAGTGCTTTCTCGACTCGCATGGGCAACGCCCTGTCCGGAGGAAACAAGCGTAAGCTGAGTCTCGGAATTGCACTCATGGGCAACCCCGCGGTTGTGCTGCTCGACGAGCCATCTTCTGGTCTCGATGCCGCCTCAAAGCGAATCATGTGGAAGACTCTCGCTGCGACTGTGCCTGGCCGATCTATTCTCCTTACTACCCACAGCATGGAGGAGGCTGACGCCCTGGCTGGTCGTGCTGGTATCCTCGCTCGACGTATGCTTGCCTTGGGAACGCCGGATGACCTCCGTCACCGTTTCGGCGATGCTCTTCATATTCACCTCGTTTCCAAGACGGCGCCACGCACTACTCCTGAAGATATGGACCGCATCATCCAATGGATCCGTCAAACTCTACCCTCCGCAGAGGTCGACGAGAAGACGTATCACGGCCAGATCCGCTTCTCGGTGCGCGCCAGCCAGGTTCTTGCCACTACACAGGGCCGAGACGAAAACGAGATTATCAAGGCCGGCCAAAACATCACCCAGAGTGCCATCGGCCACCTGGTAATTTTGCTAGAGGAGAATAGGGAGCAGTTGGGTGTCGGTCACTACAGCGTCAGCCCCACGACTTTGGACCAAGTGTTCCTTACAATCGTCGGACAACACAATGTGAAGGAGGAGAACTCGGAAGAGAAGAAGGAGAGCACATGGTTGAGAATTTTGAAGTTTGGGTCCTCTTAGGTTTGCCGTCAATGGCTTGAGGATTGTTTTGTTTGTCTTAATGCACGTTGTATTCCTCATGATACCTCCCTCTACAGAGTCAGCTTTTCCTAGGATATAGAGCTAGTTAGAATAGTCTTCAAAAGGCCGACCGTAATTTATCTTGTTTTTACGATGTCCGCTTGTTCTTTTCTCTCTCTTTATTGTATGCCATTGTGTCGTCCCGTAGTCCAACATTCTTTGTCAAGTTCGCAAACATCATTGCATTCAATTTGCTCAACCGCTTTGTTCTAGAGAACAACGGACCAGGAACCGCAAACACAATCGGACATTGTCTGTTGGCTCCATCCTTCCAATATACATTTAATGGAGGCACAACCCCACATTTTCAAGGACATGTCCCGACACTCGACTCTTCAACAACTGAACTTGGATCTTCCTTTGGATTCTGTTGTAATTATTCACTCTCGAAATCCAAGCAGTGAAACAGCAATCGATCAATATGTGCTACAAAGTGATCACACACACCCTGGTCTGCGACACCCGGCCTGTGGTCTTCAACGGGGAAGAAGTTCTCGTCGACACATTCGCGGCGCCACTCAAGTGCGACTGCGAGCCAGATCCTTACATCAAAGAATATTTTCGCTGCGAGGATCACGGGTGTTGCAGAGTGACGGAGAAAATGCTTTGGTGCTCAGCCATGGAAAATTGTGCGGAAGTCGTCGAACTACACCGTTATAACCAAGCCAGAAAAAGCCAACAAAACTTGGGGGCCTGGGATTCAATCAAAACATTGGAGGAGTCTCTTTTCCCTCACACTGGCTTGCCACACCTCTGCGAGATGTCCTCTCCCTACCGACAGTCCCTGCATGACATGATCCGCAAAGCGCGAGAGATCACGCATATCAGTCTCATGCTCCACTCAGCACGCAGTGGTGTCGCCACGATGCGTGAGGCACACGACAAGCGACATTGGGCTTGCGAAAAGACACTCAGTGAGCTGGAGTGTAGCCACCTTAACCTCGTGGCACAGGCACAGGCCTTTGCTGATATGTGCGAAGGGTTGTCTGACAGGGCAATCTGGCAGTACGAGACATGTTGGTGGCTTTTGCAATCTAATTGGGAGACGGTGAAAGACTTGGACATGAACTTGAAGAGTCTTGAAACCGAGGAGACGAAAGAGAATGTGCCGGATGGGATTGTTGCTGAGGCGGATGCTGAGGCGGATGATGAGGCGATGAACATGCTCATTCTGGAGGAGTTCATGCTGGCTATTGAGGACGCGGAATGATTCATTTACAGGCGGCTTTTGGGTTGATTTATAGAACGAAGAGATGGGACTACACATTAGAAATTGACACAATAATTCATGATCCTGAATGTGAGTGTCGTGGTTGGTACACCATTATATGTATTAAGTGAATGGCGCTGCGGGCATGAACCGAGAAGTCGTTAAACTTGGCCCTGCCAGTGGAGCCTGCCACGAAGTAGCATGAGGTGACCAACGCTATGACTACCAAGCAGTGCTGGAAGCCATCAATACCCAAATCCCGCCTTGCCTGCCATGTCTTCAGGCTGATGAGGCAAAAAAACAAAAAAAGAAATCATGTGTAAACACATGTGGCGACTCTCCCGCCGGGAATTGAACCCGGGTCTCGAGCGTGACAAGCTCGCATACTGACCACTATACTACGGAAGATGATGGTTGTGATCAACCATTGTAGTGAGTTCGTGAAAACCGGACTCGCAAAAGGACATTATTAACCCCACCCCGTGGATCACAACTAGGCTAGTACGAGTCTTTGCAATAGTGGCAGGCATAAATCCTTTGAGAGGCGTTTTTAATTCTTAGTATATGTGATCAGAATAATATTATTAATTACAAGAGAATGCAGTCTCGCTATATTATTATAAGGCGTTGGGCGTAGCTGCAGGTTGTTCATGGCTCAGGCCCTACATCAGTTAGTAGCACAGTTGTAGTAGCGCAGCTTACAGGAATTGCTTGGTCTTTTGCCTCGGCAGCCACATAACTTTGCGCAAGAAGGTGAATCTCGTGCGCCCAGCCGCAATCCAGCTCAACGTAAATTTGGTACTCATCCGAGGCGGCGGGTCACTTAGGATCATGTTCGGCGAGTCTGGCGACGAGGCTGGGCTAGTGAATTGGGTTGCCGCGGTGCACGTGCTGTGGTACAAAGACCTCTGATGCGCCGTGTGATCAGGGCCGGCAATGCCTGTGATTGGGAATAGAGTAGACGAGAAGTGCAGTAATGGGGGGTTCCTGAGGGCGATGGGATTTGATAAGACAGAGTCGGTGGCGGAGTTTGCAAAGGAGACGTAGGTCAGGGGACTGGGGTGTGGGACTGGTGGGCGTGAATGGAGACTCTGGCCACGAAGTCATCGAAATGAGGACTGCATTTGAGAGCATTCCTTTGTCATAATTAGATCGCCGAAGTAGTTATTCTTTGTCTCTGGACGGGCAGAATAGAGCTTGCAACTCTTTGCGCGACATCGCCACCGATTTCAAAATAAACAAGCCCTCCTCTAGTGCATCGCTCAAGATGGCATCTGTCCAAGGCAAGGAGACAGTTCCTGTCTCATCAGATGTGTCATATGGGTCTAAACACGCAGTTTCAGACAGTATTAGACCTGCCAGTATGTATTTTGTTATGCTAAGTCTTATCTTTGTAAGTTGGAAGGCAGTAAGCTTTGTGACCTTGAGGTCGTTGAGCGGAAAGGTTTATATTGTGTCCTGCATATTCGATACCCGAGGTTCTTGCCTATTTACATTTTCCTCGGGCATGTATTTAAAGTTACTTCTGCCTCTCGACTGCTTCCTTCATCCTTTCGTTCATTTCTCTACTTTTTCTAGTTCTTGAATACCAGATTTATCTTTAAATTTTGAGCTTTGGCTCACCGAACATGGCAACTGCCCTTTGACGCACTGCAGTAGGACGCCATGTTATCCGCAAAGTACCACATCTATTATTGGGCTACCTCTGCTACCGCAGCGGCTGTCTATCATGCACTCGTCGCAACATTTGGATGGAATGAAGCCGTCTTTCAAAAATTTCTGGTTCCCCTGATTGCTTACGCAGTCTACCTGATATGGACTGGTCCTCGCCTCCGTCCACGATTGTGGCATCTTGGTCACTTTGCCATCACCGGGTGCCTGATGGTATCTTTGGGCGCCATTACAGAGTTTTTCTTCGTGCCGGGAGCGGACACCCGTCAGATCAAAGGGGTAATTCACACCCTTTTGGCGTTTTCAGCCATTGGTGCCCTTGAGCCCATCAGACAGAACGTAAGTGAATTGCTATCCTTGACGCTCGCCAACTTGAATACACCTTACCAACGTGCTATAGCGGAAGGAAATTGAGCCCTGCCATCTTGTGGGCATCATGAAGGGCCCTCGCATCCAAGTGGAGAAGCCCTATATGGCCTGGAATTCTTTTCGGAACTATTGTTACGCCCATTGTGTGATAAAAGTCTTCTTAGTAGCAATCATGGCCGCAGTCGACTTGATCTTGGGCTATGTCTATGGACCCGAAGTTTCCTGCATGTCTATCTGGAACGCTCACATGGAAAGCCTAGATGTACATTTTGGCAGTGCAATCCTGGCTTTATTTATTGTAGGACCCTTGGTAGATATGTCGGAGACGGCAAGACATCCTCGAAGTTCTTTGCTAAGACATAAGAACTAATGATGGTTAACCTCTAGATCTTCTACCTTGCTCACAAGCGCATATCTCCAAGATGGATGCCAGGACCAGGGCCACTTGTCCACCCAAAGGATACCTGGCATCCGATGAGCCACGACATGGCGGGGTCACTTTTTACATGGGTGTTTTTTCTTAGAGGTAAGAACTCCAGGAATGCTTGAGCTGGGAGGGAATTATTGTTATAAGCAAGGTGTGGTCTGTTCAGGCACCAATACCAGCTGTAGTTGCATACAATTAGTATTACGTCAATCATCAATGTCTCCCCAGCCTTCGTTTGAATGCCTTGAGTTGTGAGTAATTCCAAGAACCGCGTGACAAAGTCGAAAGACTAGTTACCTAAACAAACGATGGGCAGAAGCCATATATTTACATCCCCAACGTGGGTAGAGTTACAAGCCAGTGAGTGACCAAAATGATTAGTTTAGCAACACGAATTTGACGGTATCTACTGAGTTTGTATTATTTCTTCTGGCGTAGGCCATATCTGCATCTAACTCCAACGTCTCCTTAAGTCTTACAGCCGGCTCCGTGGTATGTACAAAATGGCCGAGCAATTAAACACATAATTATTTGCATTCCATCATGTCGGCCTCTGCTTATCCGCTGCCTCGTAATAGTTGTCGTGTCTTACGGACCCGGCCGTCGAGGAAGTGGTGTGGGATTCGACATCTCGCATGACTTCGTGGGTGACCATGATTGCACCGTTTCCATCCGTCTTGTGTGGGAAGATCTCCTCTGTACTGTCGTTCTTGGTATGCGCACCTCCGACGGCCTTGCTGGTTAGGCCATAGTTGCTCGTGTACGGACCGCCGTTCTTGGACTTGTTACTCTGCAAGTAGTCCTTGTGACTTTGGTTGAAGCTCTTGAGAGGAATAGACCCATTCTTTTTCGATCCAGACTGGTAGTAGTTCTGGGAAGTCTTGTTGCTGGACAGACCCAGGGCGTGGTTGAGCCAAGGAACCTTTTGAACAACTTGTCGGAGGCAGGGAATCGTGGAGCAGATCACCAGCGCGGCGAGTTCGACTTCTGACCAGATCATCGGTTCGACATATTCGTCTGAGTAGAAAAAGGGTCAGTCCAGGTAAAATAGGGGGAGTCATTGAGGCCTACAAGTGTCATCTGTTCCGATGCGAGTGACAAACACAATACGAATAATCGAAGTAATGCAAACCCTAGGATGAATGAGCTTCAAATACCATCATTTAATTCCTCCAAGACTTACAGGAGACCGAGGGAGAGCATGCAAATCAAGCCGATTCGCTTTGTCAGGGGTAGTTGCAGCTTCCACATGGCGGGGATGGGTTGAATGAAAAGGAACAAATCGGTCGACATGTTGAAAACGAACTATACACTGTCAGTATAGATCTTGCCTCCTAAGGAAGACCAAGGGAATTCTTACGGTGCTCCACCACAACACATGAATGTCAAGGCACTTGGCTGTCGCCATCTTGCCCAGATCCCATGACGCAGAGATCGGGTTGCATTTGAAGATGACCACGCAGCATTCTTCGATGGCTTGAGCGAACAGGAACGCAACCAAGCATTTGTTTGCAATTCGAAGCGTCCTATTGGGCTGGATGCGTAGGTAGAGCACGGCGAAGGAGGACTTTGCACACGAGACACCACAGCTAAAGGTCGACGAGCAGACAGTCGTCAACTAGGCATCGGAAAATTAGCGCTTGGTTAAGGGAAATGAGATATTGGACCTGGATCGAACCTTTAGAAAGCGCTCGTAATGATCGTCGCTGACTACCTTCCTATGGAGTCCAAAGCCGATTCTGCTGGCTGTTTGTTGTTAGAACTCCGGGTATGATGCCTCAGTGTCGTAGCATATGCTTACCTAGAATGGTCGCTATGCATAACGCGATCAAGAAGGCCTGTCATATTGTTAGAATCGTGTCGGGTTCGTCCCAATAAGGGGCAGATCGCCCAATCCAAGGTCGTAACGTACCCAAGCACCCGTGATCAAATCTGTTGATATCGTCAGCTCTGTCTCCCATCTCGTCTAGAATATTGTCGGGGTCGTACAATCGTCCACTCCCGTCGTCTTCAAACTCATTCTGATCCATAGACGCATGCCGATCGCAAGCGTCGTGATACACATGATCACAACCGAGGACGCCAGAAGCGCCCCCGACAAGTCGTCGGCCATTTCGCGTTGTTCGGGTCGCTTCCCAGCTGAGTTGGAGATTCGATATCTTCCCTTGCTCTTTCTCTCGGTCTGTCGTTCCTTCAAAATGATGTTAGATGAGAAGCTCGGATCGGCACCGAGCGCGTCTTAAGAGAAAAGAAACACTCTCTTTCCCATATCCAAGTCAGGCTAGGGTTGACTCGGCATGAACCACACCGTCGACAGGGTTATGATGCAATTGGGAGGAGAGATACAGAAGAACTACGTTGCCTCGCTTCATGGCGCCATTGGGGACTAGGGCAACCATACTACAGAACTAGGGAGCTGAGAAACTGGGGAAACGGGGCGCTGCGTTGCCCGTGAGCCCCCTCGATGGTCCCGGCAGCAGCGCCTCAGCCTGCACCCTGAATATCCATTCTTTACACAATGTTAACAAGCGACGGCGGGGACGAATTTGACGCCAGGCGTGTCGGTTCAGCGTGATCCCGGGACGGGTCTATCTTTCCGGCACGATCATACGCTGGGATGGAACCGGGGAGCCGTCTCGCACGAGCCGGAGAGGATCCAAAAGACCCTCGCCTGGCGGTGGAGACTAAAAGCCTGGGGAACTGGGTCCGGCCTTGCACGAGAAACGCCAGTCCGCTCCACAGTTGACTCCTTCACCATGTAGTGACAGGTGGAAAGGTGCCACACATGGCGGAAGCGAGGTACTAGTGCCAACCACCAGGGCGAACTAAGTCTTGCAGCATTACGAAAATGAAACCCGGGCGATGTGCCTGTGATGAGAGTTTACTAGGCTTCCAAATATCCGACTCAGGTTCTTTTCGGCTTCGAATAAGCTGGTGTGCATGGATAGGGATGGAGGGTTATGGATGAGGCTCAGGGTTTCCAGGCGAGGTCTGTTGGTTTGCACTTGACAAGCATCGGACGCTTGACAGAGGTCCAGGATGGGCGATGATCCCTTCCTTTTGCAATACGAAATCCTGGACATTATTCGGCCAACCCGAGCACAGGCTGATCTGCAGTGCGCGCGTCCAGCAGTCGAGTCATAATCCATGCATACGGCTCCCAATCCGATGTGCTTCACGATCGGGCAGAACGCCACCTTTTGGACCACATAAAGGTGTAAGCCGCCGGTGGCTTGATCCAAGATACATGCCATGGAAGTGCGCATCAGTTTGTGTGGGAAGATTACCGACTTTCGCGCCTGAGTGTGCCTCGATGTCGAGATGAGTGATCTTGGCGCAGACCTCGGCTGACGTAGGCGAAGTCAACCCGGCAAGCAGGCTGCATCAAACTGCTGCCTCCTTGGCCGATGGATCTGAAGTGATTCATTAACGCGTGCCAAGAGCGAGCTGAATCAGGGCGGTCCCAAGCAGAATCCTGGATGACGAACCGGCGTCTAGCCGCAGCCTTAGTTCGTTCCGATGGACAGGCGAATCCAGCTGCTTCGGGTCAAGACACTTGTAGCCCTGCACGACGGCGTAGAACCTGACACTTACAAAGCACGCAGACAGACTCCCGTCTCGCCAAGAGTGCTTCACGCGGTCTCTTTCTTGGGGATGGTCGGTCGAGCCATCAGCATTCAGCTCCCCATGTTAGCCAAGCCAGACTTCGGGGTTCCACTTAGCTCGAGTAAGGCCGTTGGCATTCCATGCGTCCGGCACGCCAGTGGCCAGCCTGTATAGACAATCCCTGCCTCCGAAATACGTAAACCCATGTCACGTCGACTAGACGAAGTGGCAGAGTTTGACCGGGTGCAGCCAACACGTACTGCAGCCAATTGTTGGTCCATGCCCCTGAAACGGCTCTCCCGTCCTGTCCCTCCAGCGCGTGGCAATACGACGTGCCAGGGATCGATCGGTGCATGACTGGTGGCTGGTCTTATTTGGCCATTTCCTTAGTCGTGAACTGCCAGGGCTCTGGTGTTGAAGATACGGCCAGCGCCCGACGAGGCGAAGAGGCGACGATGGGTCGACGAGCGGAGCGGGCGCCGAGAGGTGCTATTCCAGGCTATTCCGCTATTGTTCCAGGCTCAGATCCCCCATGGCAGACGGCTCTGGCTCCGCCCGGGGATCGACGGCTGCTGGTAGTTCAGGAGGATCCCAGCTCATCGACCCGCTCTCTCCGCGCGAGATCAATGATCACCAGTCTATCCGTAATGAGGGGCAGATTACAAGCTAGGCGCTCCACTCCTGACAGACGGCTTGACGTGCGCGCTTTCCATCGTCCTCAGCTGCTCTGGACGGAATTTGATCTACAGAAGACGAATCGTACATTAACGCATCGGAATCAATTTACGTCGCCCAACAAGCCGAACCAGTCCCGCGGTGTCCAATCTGCCAACAATCGACGCCCAGCCGAACGCCACTGATTTCCATCTGCATGGACCATGACCCTGGTACCTGGCTCCAGGACTCAAGGGCTGCCGGGATCTTGGAGGGTCTTTGTACCTGGCCTCGGAAGTGTACGAGAGTCTAGAACGCACGCCTGCGTCGCAGTCGCATCGCATCAGGAGTCAAATGCCTCCCTGGCAGGAATAAAAGAATGGGCACCAGTAGCAGCAGCATATGGCCTGAGAGTCGCTTGATGCCGTCGTCACCCCTGTACCGAGCCGACGGGACGCACTTGGCAGATTCCACTGTGGTGTGAAGGGACACACCGTTACTCAATGCCGAAACCGCATGATAATGCCGACGGCGAAGCGAGTCTTGGGTGGCCCGATTAGGGTGAGACCAAGCCGACAGATGCGTCCCTCCCCTGGTCCTCTTAGGAGAGGGATACATGTACATGGGCTGCCAGACAACCATCATGGATCGACGACGAAATGTGGCGGGCGCACCTTGCTTTGCGCTGAACAACCACCATCGACCGTTGGTTCATGCAATGAATTTCGCGTGGCAGAAGGCTCCGAGAGGCACCGAAGAACCGGACGATCCCCTGGGCCTTGCTTCAAATTGCAGCGGTGGCTGCTTGCCCGGGAAATACAAGACAGCGGACCAACAGTCTCGCTTCGCCGGGATATTGAAGCGTTCCATCCACAGCTGCCGAGTTCCAGACTTCTAGGTCCGTTTAAATTGCTTTATTTTTACAGCCTCTTAATTCTCCAATTTCCATTCTCCTTCAAGAACTAGGGCGGTTATCGTCGCCATACACGACAGTGGACTCCCCAAGAATTATATCACCAAGCATGCAGGGTCGCTTCCTCCTCCATAGCGATGCGGTATCCATATGGCATATGCTATGGTCAGGATCTAGATGCCTTCAGCACCTGCATTCACTTAAAGATTATGTTAGTGCTCGAAGGAAGGAGTCGATAAAATCCCTCTTTTGGTTGGACCAACAAATGCACATAAATGCCGAATCTGCAAACAGAAACCCGCTTCTTACGTTTGGTATACCCGAAACCTCTGCTTGAATGCCAGGATTGTCGCACCATGTCCCTGGTCTTCCTCCTAGGCCCCGATGGCCGACATGTATTAGCACTCCACTTTTTCTCCATATGGGCAGATTCATGAAAAAAATCAGATTTCTCAAAGGCAGGGGGGCTGCAATGTGTCGAGAGATTCTCTCTGGGTTGGAGAGACAAGTGTTCCTAGTGTTCTCCTGCTGTCGCTCATGACGCGTGCCGCCACTCCAACCTAGCGCCACATGCTTTTGAATGCCATATCTAAACTCCATGGGTTTCCCAGTGGTTTTCGGCCATTCGCTGTTTGATAGGAAAGCAGCTGCGGAGAGCATCTGATGGGTGTCCTGTCAAATACGTATGATCTCTGCAGCTGGTCAACTCCATTTAATTCCGGCTAAAAGACATGACTAGCCCAGGAGATGGTCTTTCGAAACCCGAGAACATGTCCGACTCATACATATTTGCAGTGGTGTTTGTCTTTGTAAACCATACCCAGAAAGGCTTATTGCATGCGCCGCGGCCATGCGTGGACTGGCGATCATATCGTCCCCCCTGCGGCCTAAGGTGATCCTGCGTGGTTCTGTCTGGGGGAACTGCAACAGTGCCAGATTCATGATCTTCGGCTCTCCACTGCGAAAACAGTAGATGGCAGGGCTACCCAATCTGTGGTCTTATCGCTCTCCACCTATCCGCTTACGATGTGGTATTCTAGGGTCGTTCCAAGCACGACACAGTTATCCGGGCACTGTGCACCGGAAAACCTCCGCGGATCCATTCTTAACACTGGCCTGTCCGCGGCCGGCGACGGCGACGGCGACGTCCTTGCTTATCACAACTAAAACAGTACGAATCCGCAAAAGGAAGTATCGATATGCAGCAGCAAACCCCCAATGAGCGTCCGTACCGGTCCCATCTGCGCCCGGCGTGTCTGGCGTGTCGCCGGCGAAAGTCGCGGTGCCAGTCCGAGACGTCGTCCGAAACCTGTTTGATGTGCAGGGCGCATTGCACTGATTGTGTGTTTCCCTCCGGACCCAAATCTGGGTCTAATCGGGCCCCCGAATCTACGAGACGCCGACGCCAGGCCCGGTCAACCGGCAGCAGTAGTGATACCCCGGTTCGCCGTCTTCCGGATCGCCGTCTCCCGGAGCCCGTGCCCGAAGCCGGATCCGACAACTCAGTTCTTGGACACACACCTCCGGATCTCCTCCCAATTTTGGGGTCTGCCCCCAATATGCCAAATGAACCATCCCGACGCATTGATTGGACAACTCAAAACCAGGACACCCAAGAGGAAGACGAATCGCCGCTGGCGCTGGGCTCCGCCGATGACCAGCAGCATAATCTACACATTGTCGGGCCAGCAGTTACATCTGACAATCAAGTGTTGTCGGATTACTTGTCTGCAATGCCCGGGGCCACCCGGGGGTCTAGATTGATAATTCCAGTGCCAGGGAACCGATCTCAGCCTGTTTTATTCACCATGGTCCAGAAACGCCCACTAGGAATGGCCGTGAACCGGAGTGCTTCTGCAGAGAAGCTGGAGATGATTGAAAGACTGCTGGAGCCACTCGAAGCCGACGTAATTGACGTGTAAGTACTGGCCCAACTTAAGTTAAAACAGTCAACTAACTTTTTACAGTTATTTTAACAAGGTCAACTCGTCCTTTCCTCTGCTGGACGAAACCTCGTTCCGCCGACAGTTCCTTGAGAACAAAGATCGCATATCGCCTGCGTTGCTAGCTTGTTTATATGCACATTCTATGACCTTCTGGGAGAGCTCACCAGTATTATGTCGCCATCGATGTCCAGACAAGCGATTTATCTGGAACTTGGCAAACGAGGCCACATACTCAGAGCTCCACGTGTCACCAGGGATGTCTATAATTGAGGCGATTCTGTTAAATGTTGGCGGCCGTCCCACGACATCCCTTATTGGTAACGGAGTCCTCTTGGGTTCTGCTGTTGCCATGGCCCACTCGCTTGGTCTGCACCACAACCCAATTCCATGGGAAATACCAGACTCTGAAAAATTCCTACGAATGAAGATATGGTGGGCTCTCTGGGTTCACGACAAGTGGTATGTATGATGAGTTCTATCATTTCTGTACGGTTCTAACGCAACATGTCACAGGACGAGCCTCGCTCATGGAACACCACCTCACATCTCAAGAACCCAGTTTAATGTACCAAAGCCAACTCTCGGCCATCTTTGCCAACCAGACTCGACTGCAGACAAAAAGCAGAAGGCATCTGTTTTCGTTGCTCTCGTAGGACTCACAGAAGTCCTTGATTTGACTCTACGGCGTATCTATCACTTCGAACCAGGCGAGCCTAGGAACACGACACATCTTGAACTCGCTTTGAACAACTGGGTTGACTCATTGGATGATGAGATCCGTCGCATCATTATTCGGGGTACCAACCTCGAGGTTCCCGGGGCGGCAAACCTGCGACTCACTTACTTGACCGTACGCCTTCTCCTCGAGCGCATTAAACTCGAAGCAGACAAGCAGCTCTATGACGCTGAAGACAACCGGCTACTGAACCGCTACCTTCAGGCGCGAAGGACCTCGGAAGAGATGCTTATCCTTACCCAGGAGCTGCAACCAGCGCAGCTTACTGACTTTTGGCTCCCGAGCTGCGCCTTTGCATTCCCCGCCACTGTGAGCTTTTTGCTGCGGTGTGCTCTGGAAACCGAGAATTCCCCGGCCGGCCTGGCACAAAGCAGCTCTCTCCGAATCGCCTCTAATCTGATATCTGCCTTGCGTTCGCACAAGGAGAAGAATTCCTGGGACCTTGGCGATATCTGCTTGGCCCAACACGCCGAGATTGTTGAGAAAGTCTTGGCAATGGTACCTACTGATGATCTAGGCCTAGACGGATCTCTAGACTTGCAAGACTTTATCATGCCAGACGTATCAGTTATCGACCAATTCTTCCCCAGCCTATGGGATCCTTTGCAAAGTGCGTGGTAATCTATGGGGCGAGATAGGGCTTCTTAGTTCCCGGGCAAGTTTCCCGCGCAGTTTGCCGGTTTCCCGCGGGAAACCGCTCCGGCCGGAGGATAAAATGGCATGTGAAGACCTCATATTGCTCGTTCCTCATCAACTTCCAAACTCCTACTTATTATTTATTCGTTATTCTTCAATTTGTATCATCAATACCCGCGGGCACATACCAGCCAGCATGGCCCCAGGCGCAATCACGACCGAGGGCATCTCCACCATCGCAGTTACGCGAAAGCAACAAGCACCAACCCTCTACAGTGGAGTCAGCCAGGAAGAATATCAGAAGAAATCTGAAAAGTACCTCCTCAACTATGGCACAAAGTTCCACAAAGACGTCATCACCGGTGCGCGCGGTCTTTTCGTCTACACGGCCTCTGGCCACAAAGTCCTTGACTGGACCTCAGGTCAGATGTCCTGTCTTCTAGGTCATGGTCACGAAGAAATCGTCAAGGTCATTAGTGACCATGCATTGAGTCTTGATCATCTTTTCTCAGGGATGGTCTCTCCCCCGGTGATCTCACTTGGTGAGCGTCTCTGCGAGGCGCTTCCTGCGGGCTTAGACAAAGCCTTCTTCCTATCTACCGGTGGCGAGAGCAACGAAGCTGCCATTAAGATGGCAAAGGTGTATACTGGCAAGTTCGAGATTATCGGTCTCGGAGGGTCCTGGCATGGCGTCACTGCTCAAGCCCTGGGCGCTCAGTATCACTTTGGGCGGAAGGGTCAGGGTCCTCTCATGCCCGGTATGCTTATGCTCCCGGCCCCGAACGCATACCGGTCCGTGTTCCGAAACCCGGACGGGTCATATGACTGGGAGGCGGAGCTCGAGTACGGGTGGAGGATGATCGACATGCAATCATGCGGGTCCCTCGCCGCCTGCATCGTCGAATGCATCCAAAGCTCAGGTGGCATGCACGTCCTTCCGCCTGGCTACCTCAAGGCCTTGAAGAAGCACTGTGAGGCGAGAGGCATGCTTCTCATCGTCGACGAGGCACAGACGGGTGTGGGAAGATGCGGTGACTTCATGGCAATCAACCACGAAGACGTTGTTCCCGACATTCTTACCCTGTCAAAGACTCTAGGCAACGGCCTTCCTCTCAGTGCAGTCGTCACTAGCGAGAAAATCGAGAGTGTTTGCATTGACAGAGACTACTGCTTTTACACAACCCACATCAACGATCCTCTACCAGCTGCAGTGGGAGACAAGGTTCTTGAGATTGTCATGAGAGATGACCTCGTCAGCAAGTCTCGGAAATGTGGCGAGATTCTTCACAAGGGTCTCAGGGAGCTCCAGTCCCGTTACGGCTGCATTGGCGACGTCCGGGGTCGAGGTTTGATGGCGGGAGTCGAGATTGTGAGTGACCGGACCACCAAGGCACCAGCGCTGGAGTTGGCCAAGAGGATTGGAGATCGTGCGTACGAGATGGGCGTTTGGGCAAACTTGAGCAGCCACCCTAGCTTCGGGGGTGCGTTCAGAATTGCACCGCCCATTACCATCACAGAGGATCAGCTCAAGCATGGGCTAGCGGTGTTTGAGCAGGCTTTCAAGGATACTGAAGGATCGATGCCTCTATATTGAGGACACGGTGCGCGTTAATGATTGATTATCCATTAGACTTAATTTATGAGAAACGTATCGTCCACATCTGTTCCAAGCACATCCATAGTTGACTTCCTCGAACTGAGGAGAGTACAGTAAAAATCGCTAAATTACCCCTCTTCCCAGTCCTGGCCATCAAAAAGGCCATCCAGCCTGTTGAGAAAAATTCCATAATCATGATGACGATTCAAAGTGGTATCCGGGTACATTGTTCGCCGGTCAATGGCTCCCTTGACGTACAGTTCCATGCAGCCACCACAAGTCTCCCGGCCACGCCTTACACACTTGCAGATTTCGCACATCCGACGCCTCTTGTACTCAGTCTTCATCAAATTCTTACCATGGCCATGGTATATCCGCTGAACACATCCCTGGCAGCGCATTTTCCAGGAGCTTTGGCGGTACTTGTCCACCATGTGGAGTTGATTCTTGGTGAACTTGCTCCTTGGGCGAGTTCGACAGCACATGTAGCATGGGAAAGCCTCCATGGCGTCTATTTCAACATCCAGGGTATCCATGGCCCACTTGTCTCGGAGGAATCGGAAGCGGGTGTGCAGAGCAACCCACTTGACGGGCTGGACTGTTTCCTTGAGGGTGCGGGTCACCATCGCAAGATGAAGCGCATCGTCGTACCCAATGTGGGAGACAATCATCTTCAAGAGATGGGCAGGAAGCGTATCCAATCCACTCCTTTGCGTTACTGGCTTCAATCCGCACGATGCAGGTACCTCGTCATGCTCCCAATCAATGTCAAGGGGCGGGCCTTCGCACTTGGCAGACTTTGTCTTGTACTGGCCACAGTTGTGACAAAAATAGTACCGCAATTTTCCATTCGAGATTGGTCGCAAATGCTCGTAAACTCGATACTTCGCCGAGCAGTCGAAACAATATCGGCGGCCCTCATCAGTAATCTTTTGCCCCTTCTTGCTTTGCCTTTCAAAGGTCGCTTTCTTTGCAAACCTATCCTTCGGAAGGAATCGATAGCAGTGATAGCAAGCAAAGAGGCCCTCTACTCTACTCTGATCGGCCTTGTCTCGTTCTCGAATGAATTTCTCCACCTCTTCTCCGGAGTGGATAACTCGTGGATCCAGAGTCTGGTGAAAGAATCGGGTGGTGGATGCCAGTTTGAGCGCGCTCACAAAGTCCAAGTGCCTGACCACTTCGAAGTGAATATCGTAGGGCAGGCACTCGAACAGGCGCGGGGGGGCGTAGGAAGCCATAGTGGCGGTTTGGGAACAAGTCGCGACCTGGGCCACGATGTTCCGATCAATTTCAAAAGAGAGGCTTTCTCAAGCCGTGTGAAAGGTATAAGTTTTGGTAAGAGAAGGGGGCTTCGGTTCAAGGTGCGTGATCAATCACGATATCTTCCGCTTCATACATATTCGCCCACGATTAAAGGTGGTGGCTTCGGACTTTTGGAGTTCGAGCGACATAGGCAAATAAGTAAGAATTTTAGGGTAAAAGTAGATGGGATCTTGATCGATCTGAAGAAAAGCTATGTTTTTTGTCTGTCGTGGCACTATTTGTAGCCAATGTTGGTGTTAGTAAAGGCCCGCTTGTCGATAGAGCTGACTCACACGGCGCAGTGGTGAGATTTAGCCTTGTAAGACCCGCACCACGATTGGAGGTGTCGGCACGGCAGCCTGGAACACTGACCGATCTTAACAATGACTCCTTCATGGGCATATTTCCTGCTGTCTGATTAGTTGAAAACGTGTGTGGAGAGGTGGTGGCGTCTGTGTCTGGCTCATAACCCCGGAATCTGCTGCGGTGAGAATGACCCGCCGCGTTCTACTCCGCCCTGCAACATCAACAAGTTGCGCCTCGAATATTGGTCAATTTCCACGGCTCTTTTGAGACTACTGCTGGTAAGAGCGGAAGATAAGCAGATACCACTTTAGTCCCCAGCCACCCCCAATCCCTCATCCGTATACCGACATTGAGTCACGCGTGGTCATCAAGCGTCACGACTTGGCACTCTCTCATATAGCAATTTAAAATCTATTCAGCCAAATGGCTATCCTAAGGAAACCTTACCACGTCTATGTCAAATTATTCTCCCTGCTCTATTTCCAGACTAAAAACAAACCGACCGGGCTTCACTCCACTCACTCACGAATAGGCCAATGTCCACTCTAGTTCCAATGCCGAGACTGGGGGTTCCTAGGATAATAGTTAAATAACTCAGTACTCCGGGGCGCTGAATAGACAGGTAAGCATTGGATTGGGCTCCAGCCCAGCGCTCATTAATACGAACCGTCATCTACCGAGGAATGTTCCGCGGTGCGACCTTCTGTGTCTTCGAAAACCGGGATATTCTGGCCTTCGTCTCCAGAAGAGCCCCATTCAACGGATGAATAATCCGGTAGAAGTGTTGATGCATCACTCAGGCCTTGCAAGACCTGTTGACTCTCGGGGGAATCCCATTCAGTGACGGGATGGGTCGAGCGCGCTTCGAGAGGTTCTCCGCCAGTAAATACATCTCCATAGCGGAATCCAGGAAGGGTTGTCACGTTTCCAGACGCCTGAATGAAGGAGCTGCTCGTGGTATTAGATCTCGGGACCATCATCTCAGCTGCGGATTCCGGGGCCTGGCTCTGGCCACCCTCGCGAGACCTGTGTGCATTTTGAAAAATGTTGCCAGGCACCAAAGGCTGTGTTGTCGTCGCTCTGGCCAGTTCTGCATAGCCCGCGAGTTGCATTTCTCTACGGCACCCCATGCAATATACATGTCTGTGCCCAGGAGGAAGCTGGGGGATGAAGAGGTCATGGTACTGCATTGGTTTAGCGCAGTCGAGGTTCACGCATCGTGCTTGGCGGATCACTTCCTCTTGCAAATTTCTCGCGAACGACCGCTGAAGAGGTTGGAACCCTTGAGCTCGAACCGCCGAGATCAGCGCAGGTTCCGCGAGATACTGGACAGTGTCATCATATCCTCTGGTGCAGGCACTGCAGACGTACTTTTGTGCGAGGCGTTCCTCGACGGAGAGATATCCTCGACACGGGCCAATACAAACACCAGAGGCTGCCAGCTTGAAGGCGAGCCACACTCTCGGGTCGACAATGGATTCACAAGTAGCGCACATGTAGCCGTTTTCCTGAGGACCGCTCAGATAGATACAGCAGTGTGGGCAGTGTTGAGGCCTGAAGCTATCCGCAGGATCATTAGCGGAAATGTCAAAGACAGATGGGCGAGGATTGTCGTTCGGACCCAGAGGCGTCGGGGTCTCATCAGGCCGACGAGGAGCCCTAGAGCTCGGGATAGGCATGGTCTGTGAAAGGTTCAGCAGAATACTGAAGTTGTTGCGTAGTCGGGTGGTAAGAGCGAATCTTGACTTTGGCGATTGTCAAGATTCTCAATCCAAGAGTTTCCTTGGGAGTTTCTAGACGATAGATCACAGGGTTCAGGAAGGGGTATTTATACTAGACTCATTATAAAATCATGATGTGAATGAAACGCTAGATACAATTGTGTTCGTGATCTCGTAAACCTGTTCAAAGCATCAACGCCCTGTTTAGCTGCTTTTTGTTAATATCCACTACTGTTCAACAGTATCAATGATCTGCTTTTCCGAGTTTCGATAGGCAGAAGCTGTGAAAAGCGCTTCCGTCCATGTTGAGATTCCTTCTGTCGGCCTCAACCCCCGGGATAATTTCGAGTCTGATATCGACTTTTTCTGTAATTCTCAGCGCCATGGCACTGGTAGTGGTGCCCATTGATTATAGAAGCTGGGACTTCAAACTTCTTCGTCGGTATTTGAGCATTCGCTTCGCCCTAATCCGCCTGATGAGTCCCATGACGGCGACTCCGAACACCATCAAGACCTGAACACCAAGAAGGCCGACCCAGATGACGTTCAGGATTGTTTCTTCAGGCAACTGGCCCAACTCGCGCATCTGTTCGCGCATCTGCCCCCGCATCTGTCCCCAGAATATTATCATCCTGCTCGTCGGTGTTTGTGAACTTCAATTCGCTGTAGATTATAGACGAGCTACAAGCATGTTCTGGCATGAGGGTCAGCAATGTGACGACAGGGATGGGCAATGTTCGTGGGACTGGGGGAAAAGAGTCGGGCAAAAGAGTCGGGCAAAACAATTCTTCTTTGTTAGGGCATGCAACCCACTTAGGCGAACATTCACAGAGGACAAAGGCACGGTGGGCTTACCTTGGACCCTCAATCGGTCCGGCCGACGTCAAGGAGACACCGTCTGTGGTGTTGAAAAATTCACGGCGATGAGGCTGTAGGGACTGTGAATCACTAACAAAAATCGACATCACCTGGCGGAAGAAAACCGCCCATCTGACGAAAAAGCATGGTGCCCATGGAGTGCTTCGCCGGGTATTAATAGCTTGGCCGGGCGGTGGATGGATCCCGTGCGGGGCGGATGCTTTGACCGCACTGCTAACAGTGATGGATCCTGATGGATCCCGTTCAGACCGCAATAAGGCCTTCAATGCAGGGAAATGACAAGTTTCAACTAGCGTTGGGGGCAAAGTGGTTAGAAGGATTGTGGGCTCATGCTTGTTGGGACGCCGAGTTCGCATCAAGCAGATGCTCCGGGGCTTCGCTGGTGACGGGATTGGATAGGCCCGGGCACGACATGCAACTGCTCTTCCCTGTGACCCCAACGCCGCCTTTTCGACGAGGGTTGAAGACTTTTAGCCTGGAGCCTGGCCAGATGAGGAATGAGCAGCGTGGGCAAGCGCCGTGTGTTTGCGCGAGAGGGACCACCACATGATCGGTGAGCGCATCCTTGTAGACATGGGTCGTGTGCGGACATGGGCCGGGTGGGCCATTCACGCCGCTCGGTTCTGTGCTTCCAGAGACTCTGACAGGTCGCGCGGATCAACCCTCAGGCTGGCGGAATAGCTTCATCTCGCTAGGCGTGAGATGCGCCATGCCGATGAACAATAGAGGCTCGGGTATCTCATTCGGGGTGGAGACGGGCCGTTTGTTGTTTGCAGGCTCATGCCGGGATTGCCATCCATCTGCATTGCCGTAATTGACAATGACGGAGCAAGGGTCATGGGAGTCTTAGTGCCAACCCGACGTCGAGACACCCAACAGACAGAACAGGTCCCAAGACCAGAAACCAGCTTCGAGATCAGAGTCAAAGTCGTCTGTAAGAGGACGCGACGTGGTGGTGGCTGACGCGTATATCACGCCAGAGGCCTCGCCGGCGCGTCGTGTGTCTCGTAGGCGTGCCAGGTTGATAGCCATCACGATTCAGTTGAAGCCTCGGACACGAGGGCCAGGTCTCAACCCAACAAATCTTTCCAGCTCGCAAAGGCCTCCATGAAGGGGAAAAAGCAGGGTCTTTTCACATGCCAAAGGCTTCCTCTGCGCAGGCGATCGCCTTCGCCACACATATACGTAGTCGTTCCTGAACAGCTTCTCCCGATTGAGAAATGACACGCCCCACGGTGATTCTAGGCACTTCTTTTGCTTCAAGCGTCTCAAAGCGACCGTGGGGCGATGTTTGTACAGTACTCATGTGGCCAACAGCCATTGGCGGTGCTTCCCTTGTACACACCTAATACATGCATGCTCAGCCACACGTCGCCAGCATCGTTATCGATGACGTCGCCTCCTGCCCCGCAACCAGCCAGCTCCCTCCCAAGTCGCACCAGAACGGACAACACAACGGAAACAAGATTCTGTATAAAACCAGTCGTACACGCGCTTCGTTGAGTTCCGTTTGCCTATTTTCCACCATCATTCAGTGTTGAGATACCCATTCACCCTCTTCGTCACCGATTTCTCTTCACTTTCCAACTCCAAAAACATCATCCGAGCTTCTCCGACAGACATCATGGCTTCCAACGCAACCGTCACCGTCAAGAACATCGCTCCTGCGACCAGCGACGGCGAGATCAAGGACTTCTTCAGCTTCTGGTAGGTTTCTACATATTCCCAACAATTTCTTCCGCACTCGAGCACGTGCTAACCTCCTGTGCAGTGGCAAGATCTCCGATCTCAAGGTCACCACCGAGGGCGAGACCAAGTCGGCCGAAGTCACCTTCGAGAAGGAGACAGCCAAGAAGACTGCTCTCCTCCTCCACAACACCCAGCTCGGTCCCAACCAGCTTTCCGTCACCAGCGTCGGCGCTGACTCCGATGACGACGCTCCCTACACCAAGAACAACGACCGTGACTCTGACGAAATCACGCAAGAGGAGAAGCCCCGCGCGCGCATTTTAGCCGAGTACCTCGCCCACGGTTACGTCGTTGGCGATGTCGCCATCCAGCGCGCCATTGAGCTCGACACCAAGCACAAGGTCTCCAACCGCTTCTTCAACACCCTCCAGAACCTTGACACCAAGTACCACGCCAGCGACCGCGCCCGAGCTACCGACCAGAGCTATGGCCTCACTTCTCGTGCCAGCACCCTGTTCCTCGGCCTGAACTCCTACTTTGAGAAGGCTGCTCACACTCCCACTGGCAAGAAGATTGCCCAGTTCTACGAAGACGGTAGCCGCCAGGTCCAGGAGGTGCACGCCGAGGCCAGGAGACTGGCCGAGCTGAAGAAGGAGGAGAACGGTGGAAGTGCATACAAGGCTTCTGGCCTTGAGCGAGTCTTCGGCAAGGAGAAGGAGGCCACTGAGGTTCCTGCTCCCACAGATTCTACCTCAGCTCCCCCCCCCACAGAACCCACTCAGACGGCACCCGCGGATGCCACTCCGGCCGCCAAGTTCGCCGACGAGAAGGTCTGATTATGAACAGTTTTGGGCGTTGGGAAGGATGATTGTATGTTGAGAAATAGCGCTGAGTTGTAGGCTCTGTTACGAGGTATTATGACTTTCACGCATGGGTAGATTATGATGGTTTCAAATTTGATTCTTCGACTATATCTTGTTGTTTCCTTCCAATATGTGACATGTTTCTGTTCACTTTGATTGCAGCCTTCCAAACAGCACCTTTATTTCCTGCCTGAAGTAGATGCATCACTATTCGCCGGGCTTAGCAAATATGCGTTTTCGCGCCTCTTCCATGACGTCCTTGGGATTAGACTCAAGATTCTGAAAAGGGTTAGTCTTAGCCTTCATCATGTTCCTTTTGTGACATCATACCTCGAGCTGGGCCTTGGGGTCCTTGTCCTTGGTCTTGTTGTCGGTGTTGTTGAGGCCCTGGCCGGAGCCTGGCGGGTCATGGAGCTGCTTGCCGGTTTGGCTTTCAGGCGGGGGGGAATTGCGACCTTCGTCGGACATGATGGCTTCAATGTAAATGGAGATGTATGGAGATATAGAATGTGTGCTTTGAATCTAGTAGACTGAGATGGTCGAAAGAACTTGGATGGTCAATTGATCTAGCCGAAGGTACTGGGAACCACGTTAAATAGTCACGTAGATGGATTACACATCAGTAGCGTTCCATTCACCGTCAAGGCAAACGTCGATCGATGGTTGACGTCGAAGGAAGAGTCCATGCCGTCATAGCGAGGATTACATCATAAGATCAACGATGAAGCGAAGGTCTTTGGTGGAGAATATCGAGGCGACTGTACCCTCCGCCTGTACGTACCTATTTAGTAGGGCAACAGTGTCCCTTAAGATAGACCTGAGCATAATTAGAGGACAACCGCTAGTTTTGGTGCTGAAATATTGTTGTGATATGTGACATTTCCCCGTGCATCCAATGTGGTTTCCGGCCTCTGTGGACGGACGGTTTGTCCAGCCACGTAAGTAGTTAACCGTGCTGGCGACTGAGTGCTCATTTGCTTGTCTTTATGCCTCGGCGAAAACCCCTCTCATAGGCGGCCGGCTTTCATGCAACGCGTTTCCATGACATGCGGCATTGCTGCATGACAAGAGTCAATATGGGATCAGTCCCGGGATTGGCTGCCTAACCCGTGTTGGCATCTCAGCAAGTCGGGTTGATTATCACCGAGGGGGAGGTCCTAGATCCCAGATGCCTTGCTTGCCAATTCAGCTTTAGGTGGTAATTGTCTACAAACGACCAAAATGCCTTCAACCAATCGCAGCATCGTCTTAGATGGGACATGGGCTCCAATTCACAGGCTCGTCGCGGTGCATCGCCGTCAGGCTGTGATGTCATGGCTGAACGCAGGGTAGGACCGTTGATAGGAGGCGTCCACTGAAGCGGCGGACCCCTGCGGGCCCTGCAGTTGCAACTTGCCAGCGTTCAAGGGGTCCCTAGGGGCTCGTTTTAGTGCCCGTTCCATCCGATCCAGTGGTGCCAGTGGTCCACATCAGTGGTCCACCTCAACCCCGCATCGCTGAGACCCGACACGCACCTGTCCAAACGCGCCTGGAGCGTCGGTCGGTCGTGGCCTCGCGGATGCCACCCGACAGGGCTGTATCTTCCGACCACACTCCATAAACACGACCATCCCAGGCTCCGAGCTGCAACAAAACACTCCACCGCGAGCATAAAGCATCGGTGATAGCGCCACAACGAGCGGCATGCCAGATCTCAACTCGGTTCCCCCTTCACCACACCCCCTCGCGGCCTCCCGCCGCCAGTCGACCACCCAGATGGCCGCTCCGCCAGTGCCGACCTCACCGTCCCTCAACATCCTGCCCTCGAACCAGAACGCTGTGAACCATTCGCAGACATCCTCGCTGCCCTCGCCGCAGCTGACCGCCACCCAGCCGCCGGTGCCAGCTCCCGCGCACATGTTGGCCGCAGAGCACGGCGTTGGGCCTGGCCCTGGCCCTTTGCGACACCCTCGCCCGTTGACCGCAGCCGAGCTGCATCTCGAGCTGGAGAAGGAGCAGGAGGCTGTGGTAAGAAGCCCCATATTGCAGCATCGTGGCTTTGGCTCGATTTAGGCTAACAGGAAACCAGGTCAACCGCTTGACACGAGAGCTGTCCCTTCTCCGTGCCGCCCAGAACGCCTCGGTCGTCTCCAACACGTCTTCCACTTCGGCCGTCAACTCGGCTCACGATGCCGTCAACGAACAGTCCCTTCTGTCTGGATCGGGCTTCTCCATCCCTACAGCCCGCCAACACCAACGCACCTCGTCCACCACGTCTCAGACCTTCGGCCAACCACCCCTGTCGTCTTCGTATGAGGCACGCATCCACGCCCCTCGCCCGATGCAAGCCACCTCTCTTTCACGACAGAACAGCTCCGCGTCTCGTCGGAGTCAGACAAACTCCCCAGGGCCGCAGAACTCCCTAGACCCGTCCAGCTATTTCCAGCACCAGAGAATCCCTCCACCAACATCTGTCCCAATGAGCTCGGTCGGCGCCACCCCCGGCAGCGGAAGCGTCAGCGAGCAGCTGAGTCCAGGCATGATGCCAGCAACGATGCGATACGAGGAAACACAGTTTTATAGACACGAGCTAGAAACGGCCAAGAGAGAGAACGAAGCCCTGAAGCGCCGTATCAGGGAGTTGGAGAGGCACGTCCGGCAGCGACGGGCTAGCGACGCGAGTCGCACCAGGAGCGACAGCGTCAGTACAACAGCCAGCCTGAACATCGCCCCGGCCGGGGGTGCGAGCATAGCCGGGCCGCGTGAGAGTAGTCTTGCCCGACCAGAGCGCGAGCGAATGACGAGCAGACACAGCATGATCAGTGTGGCCGGAAGCGTTGGTGTTGGTGTTCCGGATGATGAAGTCAAGGTTGGCGAGAGCGCCGCTAGTTCCGGGCTTCCGCACAACGCATGAGGATAAACTTGTCAAACCCTCCCCATGGGATAACTGAATACGGTGGATCGAGATGCCTTTTCATCAGGGCGAGTAGGAAACGAGTATGAGCTTACGATTAGGATTTCGGCAATGGCGTTAAGGAGCTTTCAAGAACAAGTCTAAAACGGATCGGGCAGTAACAAATAGGCATCTTTGGCCTGAGATTTTGCTCTGGGGCCTTCAATAAATGAGATTTCACAACCTTGATCTGACAATGTTGGTGAGGCTGGCTCCCGATCCCATGCATGATGTGATTTATCACTCTGAATACTTCAACATCCAAACCTTCAATTATACGTGCTCTGACAACCTTGTCAACAGTCGGTCCCCGGACAGTCTAAAATTGAGAATCCAAGAGAACTTGTACGAAACAATGAGATAACAATCGTGACTGGACCACAAAGAAAGACGGCTGTCCCGCACCACTGCATCCTTGCCCCCTAATTGAATATGCCCACGAGACACTTCCTTTGCTGTCCCGGTACGCTGAATCCCCAATAATATCATAGAGCTAGTCATGACTTCTTTGTATTACGCTCCGCTTCGCGTGGCTCTCTTCCTCTCGATGGCGATACTGGTGAAGCGAGGCCAGGGTTGTTGACGTCCTGAAGGCGGACATTGGCACTCAACAAGAGCGCCTCGAGCAGCTTCTCGATGAGTTGATCCCGAGTAGTGTTGTTTGCTCGATCGAGAAGACTCCGGAATGTTTTCTTCTCGGGTAGTGAAGAAATCAGTTCGTAAGCGCTCCGCAGGGCGATGGAGAAGACCCAAGCCTCGCGTGTCTTGGCTCGAACAAGAGTGACGAGGTTGTCGACCTGGTCACGAAGTCTAGTGATGTCTCCTTCCATAGACTTTCTGAGGCCCTCGGAAATAGCTTGCTGCTTTCGTAGTTCTCGAAGATCGATCTCGACCTTGGCATGGACCTCCTCGATGGATTCATACAACAACTTCTGTTGTCCAAGCGCAGCATTCAGTTGGACGTTCTCCACGATTTTCTCTTCCACCCTTGATTCATGTTCGTCAATCAGTCCTCGGAGTATCTTGATTTCGTCTCTGTCGTAGTCTTGGTGTAATAGTAAGTCTCTCACTTCCGTCTGCTTCTCGTCGACAACTAGCCGCAGCGTGGTGACTTCACGCTCGAGGGACGCGACGCCCTCTGCTAGTGATGGGTTTGGCATCTCGGAGGAGGTGATTGATCGAGCTCACAGAACAGTAAATCGCGTCAACGGAGCGAAAAGGGCCCGAGAGGCTGGGTCTGCAAGTAGCCGTTAGCAATCTGGCACGGGCTTGGTGGCTTGGACGACAACGTACCTGAATCGGCAGAATCCGCGGTAATCGATAGCCATAGCACTCAGTTTTCCGTGATCTGTGATGAGGGAGAGTTCGCGTGGCCACCGCGCGAGGCGAGTGCAGCTATTGGAAGAACCCCAGTGGGTTGACAGTGCCAGGCAGCTGCCCACTGAACGAGGAGAAATGACATACAGAAAGACACACAAGCAGACACACTGTGGTACTAACTTAGCCCTTTCGCAAGGCCACGAAATGGAAACTGTTTCAAGTTTATATATTCTCTTTAGAAGTGAATCAGCGTCTGTTATCTGTATATTCTGTATATACCGGCGATGAATCACAGTCTTGGTTTCGACTCTGTATAAATACCGCCGTATCCTTCTGTTTATTTCCAAGAGATGCATCACATCTTCATACTAGCACCAACTTTGGCCAAAGCCCCTTAAACAAGAGCAAAGACATATCGGTGCAGACCGTTAAAGAACCGCTATAATGACAGCCGTCGTTGCTAACATCACATTCCGAGCCCCGCCTTCGCGACACCGACGCGACAGGATTGGCAACATAACATTTGTAGAGCTTCCTATTCAGTTTCGAAGCTTGAGAATGGACTACTATGAAGAGGCCTGGGAGAACGTTGTAGCTGCATGGGACGGCGGCATCAAAGTCCTTATCTGTCATCATGACCTTGCAAGCCAGCATCTCACTGAACACCATGTCGATATGCACTGCTCACTTGTTTCGGCATGCTTGAACCAAGAATTCGGATTGGGTTTGCCACCCACGTGTGTTGCCGTTCATGTTTGTTCCCATCATCAACCAGCATGCCCGAAACACCACGTTTGCTCACCTTGAAGTAGATCAACTTCTCGCCGACCCGATGGGGTGAGCAGCCATCGTCAAGCTTCAAAGTTGGCAGAGCGGATGTTCGAACTAGTACCATAATGCCTTCTAACTTTGCCTATATCGGTGAGTTTGTGAACCCAAGTGTGTCCCAATGAAGACTCATGTCTGAGTCGTCCATAGACCCCACCCCGCAGCGAGCAGAGGAACTCCTCAAGCGGTTTTACGGAGACCAAGGATATCAGTGCATCATGGATTCCCACAATAGATGGGAACTTATTGAGTATGATTTTGAAGATCTGAGCCGTGGGCGTTATGAGATCTAACGTCCGGCGCAGAGTCATCCACCCAATGTCACGTCCAATCAAAAACCACCCACATGTCCTTTGCGATCCGAGAACCGTACGTCACGAGGAGATAACAACTGTGGGTGATAATAGGGGGGGCATTTATCGTTCGTGGAGCAGGTATTTGTCACACAACAGAGAACAGCGGTGGTTTTATCTTGACAGCCAGGCACCATCCGAGATGCTGGTTCGGAAAGTTACCACCAGTGATCAAATCAATTATCCTGATCTTCAAGTTATAGGTGAGCCTTTAATAACGGGAGCTATTAACCTGTTTAGATGACTGAAACTTGACGTGCGCAGTCCCGATGGCAGTCCCGACCATTTCAGACGGACACGCCGAAGACGTGGTGATGATGTTATATGTCCTGTGGTTTCCAAATCGGGGGGCCCGAGGCACAAATTTGAGGTAGGGAAGGGGACCATTGGATCGTATCGACTGGGGTTGATTTAGTGTATTACAACCCAAGGCAAAGAAAGGGTTTGAAACGAGGATGGTGGTAAAATTGTTATTGCACAAAGTTCGCGAAGACTACGTCAAAGGCACCGTATGTTGCGGCTAGGCTTCAAGCTTACGTGTGGAAGTTACAGATAGGACTAGTTTTAGCTTCAATATTTAGTATTGATTTGGTTTGGTGTAAGCCTCAGCAAATTTCATGTTAGGAAGATTGGTTCTGCAGTTTCTTTAATCCGCCAGAATCGAATTCATGTTTTGTAAACTAATTGAAATGGATCAATTCCATTTGACATGCCCACCCGTATCATCTTGGCCACCGCCAATACGGCATGCTTCAGTACATGTTTCTCGAATCGAGTCTAGTTCGCAGGTCGATTCATGATGACTCCCTGCGGATCCTTGGTCTCAGTATCACCCCAGGTAGCCTCCCAGCCATTGTCAGCAAGGTAAACTTTCCAGGCTGCATCGTCGTCCTCCAGTCGTGTTGAGACATCTGGAATTACAAAGAACGCAATCAGAGCACCCAAGACGGCAAAGGCAGACCCGATAAGGAAAGCAGTCTGGTTTCCTTTCGAGGCATGTTCTTCATCGTAAGAATTGAGAATTGCAGTAAAGACTTGAGTGCCGATTGCGGCACCGGCCTTGGACCAAGCTGAAATGAAACCCAGCATCTGGCCACGAATCGAAGTTGGGAAACTCTCGGAGGCGAGCAGAACGACGGTACTATTTCAATGTTAGATACTTGATCCATCCAAGTTCTTTTTCGGTGGGTCCTTACCTTCCAGGTCCAACTTCACCGAGGGTGAGGAAAACGCCGTACAGAACCACAAACAGCGGAAAGATACTCTGAATTGGCCCCATAGCGCCGCCCAGTACAAAGCCGAGAATGGCTTGAAGTGAGAAGCCGAGGGCCATCGTCTGGCGGCGTCCAATTTTATCAGATAGGTATCCTCCTATGAAGGGACCCGGGATGTAGAAACAGTTAATAACCACTCCCCACCCTAAGTTCTTAACCAAGCTATCACCCACGTTGGCACGTGTCATGATGGTGGAGCTAAAGATACCAAATGGAATGGAGATCCAATTGTACAAGAACCAGGTAGAGGCTACTCCGATCAAAGGACGGTAATAACGCTTCAGAGCCAACTTGTACGGGACGCGCTGCTTTCGCATAGAAGACTTGCGGTATGCCGTGGCTACTGCCATGCGCAATCTGAACCAGAAAATCGCCAGAGGAGGAATAGCACCTAGGGCAAATGAAGTTCGCCAAACAATGCCATACTTCTCCTCCTTCTGGCCCACGCAGAGAAGTAGGAGTAGTGGGACCAAGCCACCCCAGACATAGCCCAGGGATGACGAGAGGTCTGCAAGCATGGCGAACATGAAACCACGTCGCTTGCGATACTTGCTACTCTCGTCCGTGGCCTCGGCAGCACCCGCGCCGGAGACTGGGTACTCGCCGCCAGCACCAACACCAGCAATACCGCGGGCAATGATGAGCATCCAGAAGAGGCCGGTAGGTGAGGTACCATTGGCGGCGGCAGACAAGGCGATTCCCAGAACCAGAAGGATCGTGGTAGCCACAGCTCCGGTCTTACGACCCAGCTGGTCGACAATGACACCGAAAAACAGCATGCCAATGATCATGCCAATCAGGAATGCATTGCTCAGGCGCGTGTAGATCGAGCTGGTTAGGGCATCTGGATAAATAATGGCCAGCAGCAGCTCGACATTGCCAATAACGGCAGCATTGCTGGAGGGGAAATGTGAGCACTATTCCAGGATCAAGGTGACGAGAAATGGACAGTAGGAAATGGGTCATTCTTACTATCCATCAGAACCAATGGCCAGACCCGAAAACAGGATCATCAACCATACGGAGACTTTGCTGTAGTAGGTCTTGACGGGCTCGTCGATACTGCCCGTTTCGACGTCGGCCTCGCTCTTCTCAGCTGGGGACTTTTCATCCTTGCCAGTGTCGCTTTTGACAATCACATCGACATTTGGCAGGGCTTCCTTCGGCTCAATCACCAAGTCAGTCGTCGTATCAGCAGCCATTTCTGGGCAGATTTCCAAGGTGCATGAAGACTTGCAGGAATAAGAAATTCACAGAGGAGCGAGAGGCACAGAGCCTATTAACTCGCCGTTATCATCCAGCTGCACGAGAACCCACAGAAACAGGCCTGCTATCCGCTGATATCTCGTCAAGGATACATCGGCAAAGATACATCGGCAAAGATACATCGGCCAAGATACATCGGTAAAGATACATCGGCGAAGATACAGGCTATTTAGCAGGGAAGTTTGGGCAGTTTAAAGCGAGACCTCTACTAGCATGGTAGAACTTCTCCACTTACAAGGGACGTCGTATGGCACATGGCCCACTGTCGTTATCTCTCCGCATACAAAGTAGAGGAACCCACCCACTTTCCCCTCACGACCATCGTTACACTGTGCTATACGGCCCACTGTCCCACTGTTGGATGGGGCACATTGTTACATTGATAACCAAGGAATGGGATTGGAACGATAGGCTGCAGGCGCATGGTAAGGTTGTCTCGGATGGAATACCTTTTCCTGTCGAGGCGCCGACTTCGCTCTGCTCGATTGAACCATCGTCTTACATCGCCGGCAAAATGAGCTCGACTATCTTCGACAGCGAGAAGGGTCAATTGCTGCCCCAGCAGCCTCGCCCAACCCCCAGGCGCAGGTCGTCATCGCGATTTGCTACAGTTGCTGCTGTAGCTGTGACATCGTTGCTATTTTTTGGCGGCATCCATCACCGTCGCTCGCATTCCGGCGTACTTGACGTGGCCAAAGTTCAACAGTGTTCTATCGACAACCTCAAGGCCGACCTTTCGTTTCTGGACAATGCCCCGCCTATTGAGGCCGAAGAGTTCCTCGAGCGACGTGATCGACTTGCCAAGGCCTTGGCCGTGAATGGCATTGACGCCTTTGTCCTGGAGCCGGGTTACACGTTCCAGTAAGAACAACAATCTTGTCGTGACGATGGGTGGGAATTAACAGCGCTAGGTACTATGGAAACATTTCGCAGGTGGATTGGGAGCCTTGGGAGCCAGAGGAGCGCCCGTTCTTGATGCTCATCATCCCGGAGACTTCTGCCGATGGCGAGGTCGTGGCAAAGACGGCATATCTTTCTCCGCACTTCGAAGAAGGCCGCGTCCGCATGCTGGGAATCCCCTCGCGAGAGGAGACTTTGGATATTGTCATCTGGGAGGAGCATTGGAACCCCTACGAGACGCTGCTCAAGTCGAGGCTATTCGAGGGCAAGACTGACGCGAAGTTGATGGCCGATGAGGAGATCCGTGACTACATCGTACGCGGCCTCGAATCTGTCGGATTCGAGACGGTCGGCCTCTCCCCCGAAGCCGAGCTCGTGAGGCAGTTGAAGAGTCCCGCCGAAGCGGAGCTGCTCCGGGCCGTGAATACCGGCACGGTGGTTGCTCTGAGAGCAATGCGGCCCTGCCTAGTTCCTGGGTTGACGGAGGACGAAGTCACTTCCATCCTCGACAACTCAATGCTGTCCATTGGCTTTAGCTTGTTCTTTAACATTGTTCTCTTCGAGGAGCACGGAGCGCTTCCCCACGGTGGTTTCGTCACCGGCGGCAAGAAGCTCACATACAACAGCATGATTGTCATCGATGTGGGTGCACATTACCTGGGCTACTCGTCAGACATCTGCCGCAGTTTTCTTATCGATCAGCCTGAGGGGCAGCACAACGTTGCTCCTGATCCATTGCGGGAAGAGAAGGAGAGCGTTTGGCAAATCGTGCTGGAGGCGCAGTCGGCTGCCGCGGAGGCTTTCAAACACAACAACTCTGCGGCTAGCGTAGACATTGCGGCGCGGACTGTCATCGAGAATGCCGGGTATGGATACGGCTTCACGCATCGTCTGGGCCACGGCATTGGAATCAAGGCTCATGAGTCGCCCTACTTGAACAAGTGGAATAAGGACGTGCTCCTGAAGCCGGGAATGACCTTCACCAACGAGCCGGGTATTTACTTGGAGGGCAAGTTTGGTGTGAGACATGAGGATATTTACTTGGTCAAAGAGGATGGCGCGGCTGAGTTGCTCACTGGCCAGAGGGCAAAGGGTCTTCGCGAGCCTTGATGGGTATCATTAAGTAATTAAAGATCTAAAATATCATAGCAGCGTAAGAAGTCTTAAAGATACATGGCCTAGCATTTGTGCTATCAAGCAACCTATTATGATGAGGCGGTGACGGCGTGGTTGATTGGGAAGCCATTGGCAATTGCAGCACCTTGTAACTGCTTCAACCACGCGGCGCCGTCACCTTCTGGGACGGGACGATGAGACAAGCTACAATCAACGTAGATCGAATCGTCCAAATATGTCCAGTCCGAAACCTCAACGGCGCACTCCGAAAGAGCGCCCGGGAAAGGCGACGCACTGAGGGCCGCGCATGTCCAAGCCATCTGCTGCAGTATCTCGATCATAGTATGCGTCCAGGCTGAAACGCTGAGTCGGATAGACCCGTCCTCGACTTCGAGGTGCAGAAGGCGGAGACTCGGGCAGTAAACGTCTTTGCCGTCGGTGCCGTCCCAGAGAGACATGCCGCTGAATGTCTGTCCTTCGCGGCACGAAATAGAGGCCTGTTTTACGGCCTCTTCGATGCAGCCCAATAACATGGCGCCACACTTGGGCCATTGTTTAGAGGTGTACTCGGACACGGTGGTATAAATGCAGTCATTCGCTGTTCCGGTGATGGCCGGCAAAGATCCCATACTGACCAGCTGTGGGTCCCCGATGCCTTCTAAGGGGCCGAAGAGCTGGCATTCAAACTTGAATTGAATAACGTGGAACCCGTCCTTGGGTGGCGCAAAACGGCGCTTCATCAGGATGTCCCAGACTGCGGACTCCATGAGGTGCATTTGCACAAAGTGAGGCGAGATCAAGACCTCACGAATTCTGGCGATGAGAGCCTTGGCGGATTTCCCGGTGGTAATGTAGGTGTGTAGTGAGCGGGCGATGTCTTCTGGCGATCCCTGAGGGGAGCGTGCGGGGAACTCGCGGTCCCAGTAGCGACAGAGGAGCTGCAATGCCAGCGGCAGATCAATACCGCGGGCAGTTGACGACCATGTCGCAGGCCGTCGCGTGATGCCCGGGCCGATCTTGTCGAGGATACACCGCGGTGTCTCAGGCCCATTGAGAACGAGAAACAGCTGGCATATGGGTCCGTCAAACAAGAGCTTGACTTGACGGGTCGACTCAGGGTTTGACTGACAATAGAACTGCCAGAGCTCGTCCCAGAGCTGGTCGGTAAAATCAGATAAGATGCGGTCCAGCACACGGTCGATGTTGATGCGGACCTTTTGCTCTGGAAGATAGTAGTGGGTGAGGAGGTCGTTGTCCAAGCCATCGGCCAGGGCGGTGGCAAAGGCAGCCACTAGAGCGCCGGCGACAAGAGGCGGGACCTGGACCTCGGCATTGTTGGGCGACTGGGCGGTGCGAGGGCGCCGGCTGGGCAAGGGAGGTTTTATGCGCAGGAGAGAGTCAACAGAGGCCTCTACATCGGCGGCAGACTCAAGGGTGGTGGATGACGGGGGAGGGTTCGGCGGGAGCATGTCTAGGCATGGCTGGAGAGGGCGAGCCTCGCGGGCAGGGACGAGTACCTAGACACTACAAGGTCGAGAGGCAGGCCGAGGAAGCAGCATTCATGACGGTGAGGGCGCTCGTGGAGGTTGGCAAGATGGGATATGGCTGGGTAATTGCGCTGTCTTTGTGCGGGCAGTTGATTCCGAGAGCTGACGTTGCAAGCATTGCGCGTCCCGCTGACAAACGGGGCAAGTCGATTAGTCGACCTCACAGAACGAGCCGGTTGTGGATGACGCCACCAAAAGAGGCAATTGAAGTGAGAGAGAATGGCACCGGAGATCGGGGAGCTCGACAGAGACACCAGCGATCTTAAGAACAATGGCAGCAGGCTTCCGTCGCCGTGTCGCTTCGACGATGTCCAGGGGGCAAATAAGCTGCGTCAACGCCGTAGAGCTGGTCCTTTGCTGACGGTTTCGCGTCGTCGAGGGGTTTTACGATGAAGATTCAAGGGGGAGGCCGCGTCATGTACGAGATGGGGCCACGGTCGATCCACGCGGCCCTGGCCTCGAGATTGATTGAGCACTTGCTTCGTTTTGCGAGGAGCCGGGGCATCTGTCGCGGCCCTGCGAGTGCCTGGAAGGCCTTTGACACGGGTTCCATGGTCACACTCGCTTGAGTGGGAGGCTGGATTGCCTGCGCTCTGGAGGTCTGAATGCGTGTGTTTCCGCCTGCGTATGTTTCCGCCTGCGTGTCTGTCCGCCCGCGCTGGTACGCTCAAGCGCCAGCAGTGCGCGTCCAAAAATGGGGCTTGAGTGGCTCAACTAGAGCCTCTAGGCAATGGGTCCTGGATGTCCGGGTTGTCGCATATCCAGTCCACGGAGGATACGGGCAAAAAGTGCTTGGCAGAGATGAAATAAAAAAGGTGCCCGGGGTCAAAAGAAATAATGACAAGGGAGAATAAGAGAGTAAGGGAACAGCAACGCAGAAAACGTCGGGGGTCGATGAACTGGCCGCTCCCTCTGATTGAGGCAGTGCTGACAGCATTCCAGCGCAACCAACGAGCACGGTGTCATCCACCCCCTGGCCGGATTACATTGCAGCTCTCTGCTGTGCCGTTACCCCGTATTTAGCGCAGTTATTAATTAAATCTCCGGCGAGTTTGACGGCTGCCCTGAATCAGGAATGCCACTATTGCGGCCGGTGTCCGAGGTTACACGAGCAGGGCCAGCTGCGTGGGCGTCAATTTCGCGGCCACGGCGCCCACTGTGAGGACCGCTGGACCTGCAAAGCACAGCCCGAACCTTCACACCCTTCTGAAGCTCGAGACCGCTCCAAGCTCCCTTTGATCCCTGATTCCACGTTTCAATGTGCTTTCGGGCCATTCATCCGCCCCTCCTGGCCCGTGTGTGGCGCCGTCCAGAACAGCAATCTCAACGTCAGCGGCGCAGGTCAAGAGAGTCGGTGAGGCAAATATCGGGATTTCCCAATGCGTCGCGAAGCGCCGTCCGCTGTGAGATCCCCCCAACGTGGATGAGATGGGAGGGGAAAGGAGCTTCCTTCGTGCGGTATTGTCCATGGGGAGGTGTCGCAAGCCCGCGTGCTCATGGCTTTGATGCCAAGCTTCTTGATCTCTTGGCCCCCCACTTTACCGCTGTCGCGCAGAAAGCTTTGTTGGAACTCCCGCCCGTGTAAATGGGGAAGAAGCTCACTACACAGGTTACATGTACAAGCATCGCGTTCTACGACTTCTGTGCTTGCAGTTGCGCATTGCATGGCTATCCCCATGCATTCAACATTCAACCGTAGTTGAACGGATGAGTCGGGTCAAAATCATCCTCTTACTGTCATGGGTGATTGATGTGGCCTCGTCATCATGGCGGTTGTCGAACTCGTATTTCGTAGGACGTGTTGGTTATCCAAGCTTCAAGGTTGGGGCCAACAACACTCATCAGATCATACAGTGCAGGTTGTGTGCGAGTAAGCTGTAATGTGAGGTATCAAAACACAACCTCGAGATCGTCATCCTATAACAGAATCGACGAGGGAGTTGAGAGGAGAGAGGGGCTGGATGGGAGCGAACCACCCCATCAACCGGTCCGGGTCGGCAGCATGTGCGCAAACTCGAGCCGGCCCGGTTTTGTGCTCCATTGCTTAACTTTTCTCGACAGCAGGCGTTGAACATCATGCGCGAACTAACCCTGACACTTCGAAAACGGTGGGGTTCGATCCCAAGCCCTCATGCAGAGAGAGGATACAATTTTACTCAATCGGACACAACCCTCAGGGCTGCAGGGCTGATTTCTTAGCGAAGGAAAGCTATGGAGACATCCCATCACTGTGGACGTGCATTGTTGTTGGTGGGAACCGGGATGAACGCCCGGTCAACTTCATAAGCCACCTCCATTCTTTGTCTTGGTTTAATACCAGCATCCATGTTATGCTTAAACTAGACGTCACATTTGTGGTCCAGATGAATCAAACCATGGCGGCGGGGAGGGATTCTGGGACTGAGTGGGTTTGTAAGCGAACTGTTCAAAAATGCTCAAGACGTGCTCAAAAACGAAGCACCTCAAGAATGAGCAGCTCGAACTTCATCTGATGGATCAATAACAACTCAGGGATGGGGTTGGCGTTGACCATCGAGGGTGCAGAGGAATGCCCCGAGAAGGCAAGGCGCCACTGCACCAATCAAGTCCCAGAGAACCTAAGCAGCAGACCCCCCAGGGCCGTCAACTGGGGTCGCTATGTCATCGATTTTCTTTGCGCAGATGACGGTAAGCTCGTCAGCTAACATAGCTTGGTGGAGCTCTGACCGTTCTGGGGTGCAGCAGCTCTCATGGGTTCACTTTGGGAGGAGCGTTGGCTGAGCGTCATGGGAGGCCGCCTACTACCCCTCTCACGGCTTAGATCGGCATGGACAATATTGGAGGGGATCGACAACAAAAGAACCAGCCGAAGAGGCAACGGGGCCTGTGACAACGGCTGGCGGATGCATCGCCCCCTCATACCCGGAGTGGTGGGATGTCCCTGTTTTGTGGACAGGCGACATCAAATCGCGCTGGCTCGTATGGCAACGCCCCTAGTTTCCTCAGTTCACGCATCTCAGATGCCGACTAGCCTAGCTCAATCCAGGAAACCGAAGACTCATCTCCACCGGGTTTCGGAGCACAGCCAGATCGGATCAGGGCTAGATCTTGGGATAGACTGGAACTTTTATTGGTTGTCACTCGCTTGTTCCCGCAAAGCTTGGCATTGCGGTAAAATACTTTGATCCCAGATGTCAAAGACTTCACGACCACGACAACTCGCAACTTCACCAACCACCTGCTATGAGCGATTTTCCCCAACCCCAGCGCCCGTTGCATCGTAAAGAAGGCTATCAAGGGGAAGAAATTCGGATATTGCACTGGGTCACTGGGTCCTGGTGAGACGATTCGTCGCACTGTGAGACCCTCTCCTCGTGCTGCTGCGTTTCCCCCTCACATCTGTCTCCTTGCCGCCGTGCGCGCCATCAACAGATTTTCTTCCAGCCAGCCTCACTCTTCTCTCGTCGGCCGCTCTGTCCTCTCGTGAATGCATGCGCAATTTCGTCACACGTCGAGGGTTTGGCACAGCCCTCGACTGGTCTAGAACCGTAGCTATCGTCAGTTTGAGTATAAAGGAGGCATCTGCGATTCCCATGTTGCTTAAGATCAACACTCAGTTTCTTCTACTCTCTTGCCTCCTCGCCTGCATCACTCGTGCAATACTGCTGTGACTGCTCTGCCGTCCAATTTCTTCACTCCTCATGGACGAACCTGAACCCAAAGCCCCTGCCCCTGAACGCATCCGTTGGCGCGATGATGAGGAGGCCGGAACCAAGGCCAGACCGCCTCTGCGGCGAGGCATTTCGACAGAGTCCATCGGAATCCATTCCCTTCACTCCAGGCGTAGCTCCGTAGATGCTGCTGCCGTTCTACCCATCCAGTATCGGACTGTGTAAGCACCATCGTTGAAATGGATGAAGAATTTCCCCTGAGATTTCTAGGTCCATGGACATTGAAGATTACAACCACAAGTCCGGGTTTGCAGAAAAGAGCGCTGAGGCTGCTACAGGTACGCATGAGTGTTTCCCGTGTATCATCGTATGAAGTATCGCATCTAATTCTTGCGATCCTAGATCTTGCAAAGCTTGAGTGGCATACCAGCACCGTCGAGGAAGTACTTCGCCGCCTCTCCACCGCAGTCCGTGAAGGTCTCTCCCCTGATCAAGTCGAACGACGAGTCGCCCGTTATGGCAAAAACTCTCCATCGCCCGCGCCGACCCATAATACAAAAAGAATTCTTGGATACTTTCTGAAAGGTTTTGGCACAGTCCTCCTGCTTGCCTCTATTCTCGTATTCATCGCATGGCGTCCACTTGGAAAGCCGCCCGCAGATGCCAATCTCGCGCTTGCCATTGTCCTCCTCGCGGTGTTTTTCATCCAAGCTGGCTTCAACATGTGGCAGGACTGGTCCTCGTCGCGAGTCATGGCATCCATCAAGACCATGCTCCCTGAATACTGCCAGGTCATTCGCGATGGCCATGAGGTTTCCCTCCTCGCCGAGCATCTCGTTCCGGGAGATATTTTGCTCATCAAGGCGGGTAACAAGCTGCCCGCTGATGTCCGCTTCACCCTGGCATCTTCTGACGCCAAGTTTGACCGCTCTATCCTTACAGGCAAGCACAAACACAACACATTTTACAAGGGCTTTTTCTAATGCTGCATAGGCGAATCAATGCCTCTTCAAGCGACTGTAGACTCCACTGATGACAACTATCTGGAAACGAAATGCATTGGACTTCAGGGTACTCATTGTGCTTCTGGAACTTGCACTGGAGTTGTAGTCGCCACTGGAGACAGCACTGTCTTTGGCAAGATCGCTCAGCTTACGAACGAACCCAAGACGGGTCTTACAACACTCGAACGGGAAGTCTTTCACTTCGTCATGGTAATTTGCTCCATCATGTTCCTCATGATTGTCATCGTCATTATCATTTGGTACGTCTATGTGAGCCAACTAATTTGGTTGCTTGAGGCTGATATTGTATAGGGCGACGTGGCTCCGAAAGAAGTACCCCGACTGGATCAGTGTCCCTAATCTAATCATCTCATGCGTCTCGGTGGCTGTCGCTTTCATCCCAGAAGGCCTTCCAGTTGCTCTGACTGCGAGCATGACCATCAGCGCCAACATGATGCGAAAGCAAAAGATCCTCTGCAAGTCTCTCAAAACGGTAGAGACGCTCGGGTCTGTGTCGGTGATTTGCTCCGACAAAACCGGTACACTGACGCAAGTGAGTTGCACCTTAGCCCAGGTATATTCTGCACTCTGCTAACAATTAAAGAACAAAATGGTTGTCACTGAATGTGCAATCGGTGAGAAGAGAATGGTTGCGGAACAGGCCAGGGATATGATGATTCTCAACGAGCAAACCAACCCCAAAAACAACTCTATCAGCCAACTCCGTGCAGTTGCAGGACTGTGCAACGCCGGCACTTTTGACGCTTCTACGATCAATCGCCCACTCCATGAACGTGTTATCCATGGTGACGCCACGGACCAGGCAATTCTTCGATTTTCGGAGAGCCTTGGTGAGGTAGCTGTGCTTCGTCGGTTCTGGCACACAAAGTATGAGCTTGCATTCAACAGCAAGAACAAATACATGATCAAGGCATTCACCTTGGCTCATCAAAGTGGCGTGGCGCTTGCTTTGCCTGCTGATACTGCCTCTGTGTTTGGGCCGGGTGACGTGTAAGTCAATCGCAATCGATTCGCAGAATTGAGACGCTAACTGCTGACAGGCTCTTGACCGTAAAGGGAGCGCCTGAGATTCTTCTCGACAGGGTCAGCTCTTATGTCAATCCCTCGGGCGTCACCGTTACCCTAGATGATGTCACTCGTAAGAGTATGGAGCTGATCAAGGATGAATGGGCATCGCAAGGCAGAAGAGTTCTACTTCTGGCCCGTAAAGCTCTCTCCAGTTCTGTCTTCCCACTTGGAATGTCTTCGTTGACTCTGGAGTCGGAGATGAGCAAGCAAGCCGCCTCTGGGTTGACTCTAGTTGGTCTAGTGGGCATCGTTGACCCTCCTCGCCCAGAGATTCCCGATGTGGTTGAAACTCTTCGTCTGGCCGGTATTCGCATCTTCATGGTAAGAGGTTCAGCTGTGATTGAAGTGGTCAGGACTAATGCGAACTAGGTCACTGGAGACTTTGCACTTACTGCGAAGGCTATCGCAAAGGAGTGTGGAATCATCACCAGCAGGAACGTCGACAGTATTGACGCACTCCATCGGACAACCACTATTGACCCCTCACTCCGTGCTCTTGAGGTTGATTTTGGTGCTGACGGACCACGTGAGGCTATCGTTCTCAGCGGCCCGGAGCTCATCACACTCAACGAAGGCCAGTGGGATCAGCTCGCAAATTACCGCGAAATTGTTTTTGCCCGCACAACCCCAGAGCACAAGCTCCGAATCGTCAGAGAGTTCCAGGCCCGTGGCCAGATTGTGGGTATGACTGGAGACGGTGTCAATGATGCTCCTTCCTTGCGAGCTGCCGACGTGGGTATCGCCATGGGATCCGGCAGCGATATCGCCATCGAAGCCGCTGACATGGTCTTGCTGGACTCATTTTCAAGTGTTGTAGAAGCACTGCGATATGGACGAATGATGTTCGACAATCTTAAGAAGACCGTGGCGTATTTGCTACCTGCCGGCAGCTTCAGCGAGTTCTGGCCTGTCATGACGAACGTCGCATTTGGAATCCCCCAGATCCTGAGCAGCTTTCTCATGATCATTATCTGGTGAGTTTATATCTGACAGTCTCAACGACGGAATTGCGCAGGCCAACTAACACATCCAGCTTGTTCACCGACGCGGTTGCTGCCATCGCTCTCGCATATGAAGCACCGGAGGCCGACGTATTGCTTCGGAAGCCGAGAATCCCGGGCAAGGATCGTCTTGTCGACTGGCAGCTCATCGTGCAGGCATATGGCGTTGTCGGAGTAATGGAGACGACGGCATCGTTTGCCATGTCGTTCTGGTATCTGCAACGAAACGGAATCCCATTCTCAACTATCTGGTTTTCGTTCGGAAACATCCCCGACTCGATTGATCCGGACTACTACACCCAAAAGCTAAACGAGGCATCGTCCATCTACTTCGTAAACCTCGTCGTCATGTAAGTTGGACCCAACTCCGAGATCGGTGTCTCTCCTATTGGGGGCCATCCGTGCGCATGAGTATTTCTCTGACAAATCGCAGGCAATGGTTCAATCTGCTGGCCGTTCGCACCCGACGCCTTTCCATCATCCAACATCCCCCCCTGTTCAATAAAGATACCCAGAACTTGTACCTCTTCCCAGCCATCTTATTCTCGCTGGTAATGGCCTTCCTTTGGCTCTATCCCCCTGTTTTCCAGCGCGTCCTACTCACGGCGGCGGTTCCTGTTGAATATTGGTTCCTTCCCATGACATTCGGTATGGGCATCATTCTTTTGGACGAAGCGAGGAAATACGGTGTAAGAAAGTGGCCGAAGGGTGTACTGGCTCGCATGGCTTGGTAGGCCCGGATGCGTGGTGGGGAACGATGGTATCTCTATGTACTGTAGTAGGAGTCGGGCTCGGTTATTCTCGAAATCTATAATGTCGGACCGTTTTCTGATATTTCTGCTTTATTTCTCCGTTTTCCTTTCGTGATACATTACATGATCGGATATAGTGCTGCAGGTGTGTCGCGCTGTCCGTACTATGCCGTTTCCCCCACTAGGTGCACTGTGCATGCAGGTGCCGCATTCGGAACTCGCATTATGAATCTCGGAACCACGAAGTAGCCGCAAACAACGGTATTTGTTTATTTTTCGAACACGGAAATCTGATAGATCGGACACGGGATTTCGGACCGAAGGGAACTCTATCGGCGCATCGTTGTTGTCGGTGCACGATGCCGGCCTGGGGCTGGGAATTGGCAAGGGTCGACGGGTTTAGGCTGTTGGGGATGTTGCCACGAGACGAGACACCAGTCACCTATGGTGAGGAAGATTCCCCGTCAGTTTCACAACGCAGAAATTAGCACATACCGTTGCTCCCAGGCGTTATTGTTCCTTGGCCGCCCTGTCCATCCCTTGACCGTCCATCAATCGAGTGGCCATGCTACGGCCGTCCCATGCCGTCTAATGTGGCTCGTTTGTATGCCTTGTTTGGGATATATCGGAACCTTGCTGGAAAGTCGGTGTCGATGGGTACTTGGAGGTGGCCATCGGACCACGGACGGCGGCTGGAGCGTCGCGGAGGTCGGCGGAGTTCACGTGAGGTAGTAACGAGGTAATTGAGGCGTGGGTATTGAGGCGTGGGCATTGATGCGCTCCTCTCGCCGGGATGTCGCCAGGACGACTGCATTAATAGAAATTCAAATTGTCATACTCGCAAAGGCTCCATCCTATTTCTCTCGTGATCAAGGCCTAACCACAATTCTTATTGAATCATTCTTGTCGGTTTTCCCCGGTGCCGGAGGTCGTTTGACGGTGGCATGCTGGGTGAGCTGACGGGTCAATGCCACCAGGGATCCATCGGGGCTCCACTCAAGGTCGCCTGTTCCCGGCCCCACTATCGGATGTTGGCGTTCATGATGTAAGACAAGGGAGAAGTGGGGAAGCTGTGCGAGGCAACGCTGAAGCCGATTGATAAATGACGACGCGAATTAACGCTGAATTGGAAAAGCTGCTAGCGGAGAATACGGAATGGCGAGGAAAACCAAATGAGGGGCTAGAGATGCAGACGGCTATCCTTATACGCCGGACGGCCGGTGTCGAGTTCTACCAAGGAACATGCCACGGCAAGCAAATGGCCATGAAACCAGGCACAGGAACAGAAACAGGCACGCGGTGCAAGGGAGGTCACAGGGGCACTGGGCACGCGGGGGGCCCACGAAGCGTCATGGGGGGTCATGGGGCTGCTCGCGGCAGTGGCCATGACCGTCGCAGCATGATGCTGGTACGATGGCGATCGAGACGGGGCCAAAGCTACAGCAGTTAGCTGAGCTACCGATCTGGAGCAATGGAGGATGATTGCGCTATCAATTCGGCCAGCTCTCCAAGCGCCGAACACTAAAGCCTCGCCCGGCGGAGTCGACACCATCGTAACCGGCGAAGCGGGCAAATGGTGGGAGCCAGCCCAACAGCCAGCACCTCAGCAGCCAATGGTCCCCAGGGGCGATGACTCTGTCTACCCTCCATCTCATCACAAGGTTTCGCTCGGGCGCCGGGGTTACAGCACAGAAAGCGGTTGGTTTGGCTGGCATTTACTTCCTTGGGACGTGGGACAACCCATCAGGTGAGCATGAGCATGAGCGGCGCCAAACGAGACGAATCCGTAGCCGAAGGCTCCGGGGAGGGGCAAGACCTGGCGATCCCGCGTCATTGGTGATCGGTCACACTGTACTGTGTACTCTGTACCTACCTACAACCAGCACAACACACACGACACACCACTCGTTTCCCCTTGCACCCTTCCCCCTCCAGCCTCAATCGAGTCACTGCTGTTCCCAAAAATGCAGCAATTCGAGCTGCCCCTTTTCGCTCTTGATGCAAACAGCTCGGAGCCATTCGCCCACTGCCGCCCTTCCGGCCCCTCACCTGGCCATCGCTCGACTGCCGTCGCTCCAAACGCCACCACGACCGATCGCGGTGGGGCTGCGACAAGCTTTCCCCGGATTTGCGCCCCAGCACTAGTCTCAAGTGGGTACCAAACGTGCTGTGGTGCTCCTTCCGCGCTGGGTGTGCTCTACATCACGGTCGGAGCTAAACCCGATGCGGTAGCAGGGGGGGTCGCCTGAGCCAGGCGCAAGGGGCGTCACGCCTTCCGTCAGGTCAAAGTCACGCGATCGTCGCAAGTACCTCCTGTACCGCCTGTACCTCCCCTACGACCTCACCCATCGCCGTCCACGGGAGGCGGCGCAAGCAGGTGCACCCAAGCGTCTCGCGGGTGGGCAGCTACCCCGCCCGGTCTGACGACAGCGTGATAGCGGCGGAGGTGCTTTCAATAACAACCCTCTTGCCCCCTTCGATCTCTTTTCTTCGATCTCTCCTCTCCATCCATCCACCAACAGTATCATCGCTTCACTGCAATCACCTGCTTTCCCCTAAGGTGCGTCGTCATATCCCTCCTCCATCATGCCACAAGGCCCCCTGACTCGGAAGCCTTCCCTGGAAGTGCTTCTTCGGGTCATCTCCCAGACATCACTCCATCCCGTTGGGCATGAACACTAACTCTCCTCCCCCAGGACAGCACAGCTACACCAGCAATCATCGCCAGATCTCCTGACACCCCCAATCTTCACAACAACCGCCATCATGTCGGAACCTCTCCCCCCACTCACCAAGGTCGACTCTGCCGTCCAAGGCCTCTCATCATCCCCTCCCAATGACCAAATTAAGAAGGGACACCAGAGGAAAAGCTCAAGTCACCCCGATGTGATGAACATCAACGAACTCGGTAAGCCATACATGAACCCAATCCCTGATTCCGTCCGACATCCAGTCCCTTGCCGGACCATGTTTCAAGCCCGTCAATGACTTAGACGCAATTGTACTAATACATACCTCAGAGGAGAAGGGACTCACCCTGGAACTCGCACCCGAAACGCAAAAGACTGGATGGTAAGTGGCAATACCTCAACCCTTTCAAATCGTTTCGACTCCGAGACGTCATACACCGACAGCAGCTGACTGTTTTGTGAAACAGGAAGATCAACCAAAGCCCCAACGGCATTGAAGACCCTGCAATCCTCAAGCTGCCCCTGACAAAACCCATGGTCAAGAAGGTTGACCTCCACTTCAAGCTAGGGAAGGAGGTAACAGCCCGGAATATGAGGGGAGTAACAATCAAGGATGCGCTAGATGCCATCCACAAGGCGTACAAGAAGCGGGTATGCATTCCTCCCCGACTCAGCCACTCGGTTGTGAACTCAGGCTAACTGGTCCATTTGTAGGCGGATGATGAGCTCGACACACCCTACCTCGCTGGATTCGAGTGGGACAAGGAGGAGTCATGGACCCAATTGATTGTCCACCTCCAGACGCAGCCTACCGCTACCACGTTCGGCTCAACATCAGGCGGCGGCAAGAAGAAGAAGGGCAAGAAGGACGCATAATAGCCCTACCAACCCTGATATCTGTTCCAATAGTTCCTTCAATTCTTGTTCGTTTCGCGGGTTCGTTGCGATCGGCGCCCGGATATTGCGATTAGATATTCTTGGCCAGGTCATATTCAGTGCGACTGCTGGAAGCGTCGCCTGGTGTACTCCTCTAGTTCCATTCTAGGCCGGCCACGCTGGCCGACCATAAAGGTTCCGATATGGTTCCTTTAATAATTGAGACTCATTCTCCTCCGCTTGATACATTACAGATTCCTATTGTCGCGATTGTGGTCAGATGATGTAGTTGAAACTAACAACACCTTGTGTCCACTGTGAGCCCTGTCCGCCCTGTCCATCCACCTTGAGACCCACAACTTCGGCAGTGGATGATGCCAAGAGGTCAGAGCTTCCCAACGGAGAATGGCTTACGGCCGCTCGGGGTAATATGTTCGAGGAAATGAAGAATTGAATAGAAGGAGGCATCTTTCTATTGTGCCGTGGTATGTTACATGTCGGTAATCACATTTCCTCTTTCAAACGATGATCCAAGGAGGGGAAGGTAGTGGATGGTGAACTATCGCATGTCGTGCATATTTTGCAGCGCGGCTGTTAGTGCATTATGGTCACCAACTTAGCCCTTTTCCAGCCATCGATCGCCGGCGGAATTGAGCGCGCATGACAGCCGGCTACCGTCGGGCCGCTTATGATCGCACCGTGATCCTGCAACGCGGAACTGTACAACCACATGGACGGCTCAAACGCCCGGTGGACGTCATCTGTGAGCATTACGCATAGCCGGGCGTGGTTTAAAAGATGGGGTAGCGTCGCCTCTTGAGACCTATTCTTGGGCTCACCATCAGACACTTCAGAGCTAGCCAGCGATTTTCTTTCAAGATGCCCGTCACTCAATTTGAATTCAAGGAAAAGTATCGGTACCAGAATGGCTTCAACTGCTACCTAGAGTGAGTTCAGGTGGCTGATTGTTTAGGGTGTGATCCATGCTGACGTTCTCGTGCAGGTCAGAAGCCGTTGAGGGTGCACTACCCGTAGGACACAACTCACCCCAGAAGCCGCCTTACGGCCTATACGCCGAGAAGCTTTCAGGAACGGCCTTCACAGCTCCAAGACACGAAAACAAGCAAACGTGGCTGTACCGAGTTCTGCCTTCTTGTGCCCATCCTCCTTATCAACCCGACGCCGAGCCGGGACATCCAGGTTCGAATGAGACCATCAAAGGCACCAAGGAGGGCACCCTACACTACATCCCCAACCAACTCCGGTGGGACCCGTTCGACCACGATGAAGCAAAGCATCTAGACTTTGTTTCCGGTCTGAGACTGGTGGCCGGTGCCGGTGACCCTACCCTGAAGCAGGGCCTCGGCATGTACGTGTACGCCGCTGGCAAAAGCATGGATGAAACCGCGGCCTTCTACTCGGCCGATGGAGACTTGCTGGTTGTGGCCCAGGAAGGTACGTTAGACATCCGAACCGAGTTTGGATGGCTTCTCGTGCGACCCATGGAGATATGTGTCATCCCCCGCGGAGTCAAGTTCCAGGTCCTTCTCCCATCGGGGCCAGCCCGGGGTTATGCTCTCGAGCTGTATGAGGGACACTTCAACCTCCCCGAACTCGGACCCATTGGTTCCAATGGCCTCGCCAATGCTCGCGACTTCCAATCTCCAGTCGCTTGCTTCAGCGAGGCTTTTGGCACGACTGCCTCGGACGGGCCCGGCTCCTACACAGTTACCGTCAAGTTCAACAACTCGCTGTTCAAGACGGTTCAACCACACACCCCATTCGACGTTGTCGCTTGGCATGGCAACTACTACCCCTTCAAATACGACCTTGGCCGCTTCAACACCATCGGATCGATCTCCTTTGACCACCCTGATCCGTCCATATTCACCGTCCTATCTGCCCCGTCCCCGGTCCCTGGCACCGCCATCGCCGACTTCGTCATCTTCCCTCCACGCTGGCTCGTTGGTGAGGACACATTCCGCCCGCCGTGGTACCACCGCAACACCATGAGCGAGTTCATGGGGCTCATCCAGGGCGGTTATGACGCCAAGCGCGGCGGCGCGGGGGGCTTTGTTCCCGGTGGCGCGAGCCTGCACAACGTCATGAGCGGCCACGGCCCGGATGCGGAAAGCTGCGAGGCAGCGCGTGATGCAGAATTAAAGCCGATGAAGGTTGGAGGAGGCAGCTGCGCATTCATGTTTGAGAGCTGCTTGATGTTGGGCGTGACAGAGTGGGGACTGCGGACATGTCAGAAGGTACAGGAGGGGTACAATGAGGAGAGCTGGGGGGGAGTCAGGACGCACTGGAAGCTACCTGAAGGACTAAAGGTGAAAACACACTTGGTCGATTGAAGAGCGCCAAATGAAGTTTGTTAGGTTGTAGGATGAGACCGCAGGGTTTTCTGGCAAACGTGTTTGCTCTGAGGATGTTTACACAAAGCCCTTTTATAAAATGAAGAAGTCTTTCTACCTATAAAGTATGGTTATGGTGGTGTCCAGCTCAGTATCCAGATTTGTCCTGAGTAGTTTCATAGCAGTTGATAGGTCATGCCAATCAACACTCTGTCATCCAACTCAGACTCACACCTTAAGGACTTAGGAATTCCATCTGTTCCAGATATCAGAAGACCCTCGCGGGGAATCCAATTGTTCTTTATAATTAATTTCCACGTAAGCTACCAGGAGCATATGTTCATTGCCCCTGCGTCCTCATAAAAAGATTGCCCGGTCGTTCGCGGTCCGCAAACTCGGGGTCGACAGTGTACAAAATATCTCCCTCCGACTTGAATCCCATCTTGGCGTAGACATGTCTGCCCATGCTGGACGCCTCCAGAATAGCCTCGATCCCGCCCCGGCGCTGCGCCTCGTCGAGGCCCCATTGCACCAACTTCCTGGCGATGCCCTTGCCCTGGAAGGCCGGGTCAACGACGCAGAGATCCAGAACCATGACTGACGGCGGCGACGCGGTCGCCTTCTCCTTAATCACCTCGAAGCGGCGTCGGTGCAGCGACTCAAGCAGCTGGCAGCCGTAGCGCTGCTCAGCCTCGTTGTCTGGATAGAGTGCTTTGAGATCGGCGCGGGTGTCTTCGACCGGGACATCTCCCTGGCCCTCAACCGCCGACGCGTGGACCCAAATTGCGACACCCACAAGGACACGCTCGCCTTGTCGCTCGGGGTCCGGCAGCGTCGCCTTGACGTGCATGACGTTTAGTTCGCCCTTGTTATCGGGTTTCACGCCAGCCCAGCGCTCCACCATACGCTGGGCACCCTTGGCTTTGCCCTCGGGTGTGTCCCATCCCGGGTTCATGACAATCCAGATACCATCTCCAGTCTGGCTGCCGAATGTCTTGCACGTGCAGTCGAAGCTGGCATTGATGTCCTCCGCGTCGGTGATGAGCTCCACGCGGAGATCGGAAGCATTGCTAGGCATGATTGCGGGGCCTAGCGGGGCTGGTGCTTGTTTTCGGTGACAGTGAATTTGGCTTTGAATATTTGAGATACCAAGCAGATGATGAGCTCAGAAAGTGTTAATGCTTACTGGAGGCGTCCGGAAGCTCAGAAACCTGTCTTCAATCTGTCAATAAACGGACAAGAGGGGTTAATTGTCGTGCATTAGTCAACAGCTCCGCTTTCGTGTGAGACCCTCATGAAGTTGTGGATGTCGAGTCTTGGCAAAGAAAATGTCAGCATACTTTAATATTGAGCACTCTCTCACTGTATTTATGAATTTATTTCGGCATTGGGAATGCTTGAACCTGGCGTTAACAACAAAGCTCAGGTCGAGGATAGCGTCGTTCGAGTGATGCCTTGGGATATCTTAAATTTAGTGGTTTCGCTACCAGAAGAAGAAGCATATTTTCCGTGCAACTTTTGAAGAAAGATGATCACATTGACTGGATATTTTATCAGCGACATTCAACACATATCAATACATAGCTCAGTCCCTTTTATCTTCAAGTGACATATTATCATTTATGATGAACGTGATGAATGCGATTTGAGTTAAAGTTGTCAAGGCTACCCTACCCTGTACACGCATTATGGGTGGCGCTCATTTGTCAGCAATAGGTATATCTACCCTAAAAAATGTCCTGTTCGCCAACCAAGACGGTCCATTAGTCTAGTGGTCAGGACGTTGGATTTTGATACCCTATCAGAAGCCCTTCCAAAGACACCAGTTCGAACCTGGTATGGACCTACATCTCTAAATCTCAACCGCGAAACGATTGAGCACACCCGTCTTTCTTTTTTTTGTTCTTTTTGCATTTTTGTCCCCACCAAAAAGCTATGGGTGCGACGGCGATGATGTGGTGATCACGAAGCCGAACCCGCTGAGTGTGTTCATTATGCCTTGCCACTGCAAGACATCCATCGCCACAAACATGAGTTTTATCACTTGAATGGCCTACTGTGCGGTCTGTCTGACTTGATGATCTTTTTGCCTTCTCTTAAATCAATTCAATCTACTGCAACTGGAGGCATTACTCGGAGCCGTCGCTCGTGTGGAAAAGACTCACAAATGGGGTATAGGATAAATCGACGAACCTGTCGACAATTTACCACGTCATCATTAATTATTCTACGAGTTCCCCGAACAACTGCTCAATCCACTGCAAACTGGCACTGGCATCTGTGTTGATTTTTTTCTTCTCCTAAGTGAGATGCTTTCTAGCCGTACGCCCTCTTAGCCTAAAACATCGTGAGGTGCACCTCCCCCGGCAAACACTCTACACAGATAGGGCGCCTCCATATACTTAGAGTGCTCCTGTTCCAAGATGGAACTAGGTGGTGTGCACAGTGCTGACGCTATCAAGCGATTGATCCTCGAAGTGCATTGATTTTCGTCATGGGTGAGCTGTAGCGCGTGGCAGCCCTGCAGGCGTGAAGTTAATTCGAAGCATGGGTGAAGGCTATTTCATCATCGCCTACTTATCTCACGTGGCTGGAACTTTGAACTGAGCTGCAGCGATCTTCCCATGAGGTCACCATCATCTGGATACGTGCTCGTTATATGTATAGTCGCCTGCTGAGCGCTTGCACTGGTCTTCCATCCCATATCACCAAATATCGCAGTAGCAGTCGAGGTTGGGGGGAACTGGCTGGCGACTGCTGGGTCAGGCAACTTGCGGCTCGATGGCTGACCAATATCAAGACATTTAATTACTGACTTCTAATTATAACAATTACATTTTACACATCCAACGTTGATTTCGCTGGGCTAACTTCATACTCTCTCGTGACCATGATGCCGTTTTGGTGACTAGCTCCATCGCTATTCGTGCTCTCGGCTCGGATATCATTCTGATATCCATTGTAGTCTGGCTTTTTGGCAAAGTCCGCCTTCTGCACGATGTGTTCCTCGCTGGAGTTCTCTCCCAAATCCGTCATCATCTTGCGATGGCGATTTGAAGAATTCGCGCTTGGATGGGCCCCTGAGCCACCGATTGTGCCCAAGGGGTGTCCGTACTTGTTGCTCCCGTAACCGCTTGACTTGTAGCGGTCGCTGCTTCCTTTGCTGGACCCGATCCAGCGGGATGCAGAAAACAGGGGTTTGATGGCGGCGGCGTTGACTGCGATGATACCTACAAACTGGTGGTAGGTTAGTAACTGAAGAGGAATGAGGAAGGAAAGGAAGAATTGATCAATCACAGGCGTAATTGTCTTTTGGCGTCTAGGGTTTACGAGGTGATGGCACTTACTGTTTCTCGAATGGCCCAGATCGTGCTGGTGTTGATGCCCGAAATGTCTCTGAGTGACAGAACGCAGCGTAATAATGTGGCGATCATTATGAATATGCCGGAGCACAATAGGACACCGACGATCAACTTCCTCTTAAGGTTGAGCTTTACTTTCCAGAGGATTGGCACTGGAATGCAGACAATGACCAAATCGGTACTAATCCTACGTTAGCATGCATCGCCACACAGAGGGCACAATGCCAAGTATGGCATCGTCACGTGGGACGGATCCTTACGATATATTGAGGACCACAAGGGTGATGTAGTTGGCAACTGCAAGAGTGCATTGGTCTACCTTGAATTAGTTTGAATTATGTCACCAGTTCATGGAATACTTACCACCAGGGTACGGTGTCACTTGCCAGTTCTTGTGGACTGGAGTGCAGTGCCCCCAGATGACGGCTATAACGCCGATGTAGGCCAGAACGCTTACCAATTGCGTCCACTTGACAATTTTCTGTTGTTTTAGGCCGAGACTGATCGTGTTGTTAGTCCATGTGCATGTCGGGATCGTGTGTGGCGGAGAGGGCGTACGTCATGCGGTTGTAAAAGCAGAGCATGGTTCCCTTGAGACACCAGATGAGGGTCACGTAGAAGTTCCACCCGGCGAGAAGGCATTTCGACCCGAATTCCCTCTTCGCAATTTCTTCGTCTGTTAGGGTAGCGCCGATCTCGTTTGTGACACCAATATTCGTTCCGTTTTGGCCTGAGAATAGTATTAGTTACTCTGTTAGAACTATTTACGATCGACAAGGGAATAGCTAGTGATCGCGGCTATGTTGGTGGCTAAACCTGGAGGCATAACGTACCGATGAGCTCCAACATGACCAACTCAGCCTGCATGAAAAGGATCGGTTAGAGACGCCCGGGGTTGGTTCGGAGCAAAGGATGACATGCCGTCCAGAATACCAGGGATAACATGGCAAAGATGTCATCGCCTTGCCAGTTCTTGAGCCCAACCGTTTTCCATCTCGCGAAGAACCGGAGCAATAGAACCAAGGATCCAATGCCATATTCGGTCCAGGCCTCGGTCTGAAAGGGCGTTGCCATGATTAGGGAAGACGACCAGCGGCCTGATGCAAGTGAGTGCGAGGGTGCAGAAGACGTCCAGTGCTTCCTGGGGTGTCGTCGAAAGGGAAAGACGAGGATGTTAAGTCCCTTGGGTTATGCCAAGTGCAAATGAGGCGCAACAATCAGGTGAGTCTACCGTAGACCATTGGAAGATTCGTGAGTCGGGGTGTTTAGTGCGGAGCGGCGAGGTGGGCCAAGACGTGAATATGCAGGCAGAACCGCAGCACGACGGCCACGGGGAAAGCAAAATCAGCCATCTATTTGTCTGCCAACATAGCGTTGCATCCTCCCCTGAGCAACCGGCGCCATAGACTCTGGAACAGGTTCATGCTGGCAAGGATTGGATTGCCTGTGTCAACCATCGGGGATTGATACGTTGACTAACAAACAGGGGCTGTGAGTCAGGTCATTCCCCGGAGATCCATTACGTCTTGGCATGGCTGGGGTAGGACGCCAGGGGTCACGATGACACGGGCCTGTATCGGGCATGGTGTTGTGGTGCTGGGCGTGGTGTCGTGGGCATGCGGAAACTGGGGTATCTCGGCATCTGGCCGCATCTGAGGGAGCAGTGCATCGGGAAGAAGGTCCCGGTGGCCCCCGTGCCCGATGTGTTGCGGTGATTTTCGAAACAACGCCCAGACGGGGGATTGATCTCGCCTGAAGATTCAGTATTCATATGCGCGCGTAGCTTGGTCTGAATGCGCCCGACTAGCCCACGGCGCCGGCCAATGGTTTCGCATTCAATGCGTGAGAGTGTGACATCGCGGGAAGCCTGCGAAGGAGCAGAATGTGGCGCGCTAAAGAATCGCCCGCGCTTCGGTGCATGGCTAGCCTCCTAAGATGGCGATGGCTTGGCCACCTTGGAGCCGACGCATGCGCGCAGGGAATTGCCTCGGACATCTCGGCTGGTGGCCGACGCCCAAGAGCACAGGCCGCAAGGAGAGGGGATTCCGCCTTTGGCCTTGGACCCTGGTCGTCCTCGTCAGCTATGGCGTTGGTCGTGCCCCCGACTCCCAGACGGATCAGCGCGCTCCGCCGCTCCTCTTGCAACGTTGATGGTGAAGACGTTCCTTGGAGGGACGGCTCGTCGTCCGATTGGGCGTCTCTAAGCCTTGACAGCATGTTGGCCAGGGCGGTGCATATCTTTACCTTTGATTCTTTGAAAAGTCCCTGCCAAGCGTCGTATCCCTCACGACCGACTGGGACCATTGGGTCTGTTACAGGCGTCACAGAGTCGTTACGGTTACAGCTGTTGGGCCCGTTGGATATCTCAACCCTAAGCGGCTTGATGTATTGTCTTGGACTAGCCATGCATGAAGACCCCAAAGCGCTGTTAGTCCCCAATCGCCGACCATATAAGACATGTGCTTGCGCGGCCGAGGCGTAGTGGAAGAGTTATCCCCGATATTTTATCATCATCAATACTATCTTACTACATTTCCGTTGTTATTTATCATAAAGAAGTCGTTATTATGGCTGCCCTTGATTCTTATGACTTTATTGTCTGTGGGTAAGTCTTCCTCGGCCCCATGTGCTCAGATGCGATCGGCGCCAAGGTCTTCTGTCCCGGTTCTAATAATCTCCTCCTGCAGCGGTGGCACAGCTGGGTGCGTTGTGGCCGCACGGCTTGCCGAGAATCCCGACACCAAGGTCCTCGTTATTGAGGCTGGCCAGCACAATGAGAACCTAGAGAACGTACATATGGTGGGAGGGTAAGCGAGTCGATCCCATTCTCGCATCACCGCTGACCCCTTGCTCTAGTTGGTCTCAGAACTTCGACAAGGAGACGGACTGGAACGTTATCTCTGAGAAGCGCGCTGCTGTCAACGACCGTCAGGTTAAGTTAAGCCGAGGCAAGTTCCTCGGTGGTTGCTCTGGATGCAACGGCACGCTGTGTGTCCGTGGTGTCAGACAAGACTACGACGACTGGGACCTTCCAGGCTGGAGTGGCGAAGAATTCTTTGGCTATATTAACAAGGTACCCAAGCCCAGCCCCCCCTGACTAGTTCTAACGCCTTCCCACGCGGCGACGTGCTGCTTTCTTATTACCAACACAACGTAACACTTTGCTTTTTTGTTCGCGACTGACCCGGATATGCTAGGCGGAAACATTCCATGGCAAGCCATGGTTCGAGGAAACCAAGGGAGCTCACGGCCATAGTGGTCATCTCCACACAGAGCCTCACGACCTTGCCCCCATTTCCAACCTCATCAAAGACTCCATGGTGTCAAAGGGACTTCCTCTAGACCCAGACATGTTCTCTCACGGAAACAACCCACACGGGTGTGGACATGCGGTGAGGACGGTCTACAATGGCCTGCGCACCACTGGGGCAGACTTTGTTACAAAGGCACCGCCAAGGGACAACCTTCATCTCATGGTTGAGACTCACGTAGATAAGGTGATTGTCGAGAAGAACGCGAATGGCGATCTCGTGGCCACTGGCGTCAAGGCTGTCAAAGCAGATGGTACTGTAGTTGAGGTGAAGGCCAAGAAGGAGGTCATCGTCTCTGGCGGAGCGTACTGCAGCCCTAACATCCTGAACCGCAGTGGCATCGGAGCCAAGGATGAGCTCGCGAAGCACGGCATCTCCACTATAATCGATCTTCCCGGAGTCGGCAAGAATCTGCAGGATCATCTGGCAAGTCAACACCCGCCAGCAAAGGCCCCCACAGGCCCCCGCCCGCTAACATCCCGCTCCAGATTGTCTTTATGTTTTACGAAACCGAGAAGGAGGGCGTGACGACTGACCATCAGGTTTATCACGGAGACGCCTTTGCAAAATCGTACGAACTCTGGAAGGAGAAGAAGGCTGGGTTCCTGTCTACATTCCCCTTTGGCATATTTGCCTTTGCCCGTCTGGATGAGCGCCTTGCCGACTCTGAGCTGTGGAAGTCGGCTCCCCGAAGGGAGGGCCGCGATCCCATGGGTCTGACGCCCTCACAGCCCAACATTGAGTTTTTCACGACTGAATGCTACGGCGGGCCAAAGCAATTTGACCAATTCCCCGTGGACAACAAGCATGCATTCTCCATAATCGCTGAGCTGTTCGCGCCTAAATCGCGTGGAACCGTGACGTTGCGAAGTGGAGACCCCTCTGCCGTCCCGGTAGTTGACTGCAACTATCTCTCTGACCCTCTCGATGTTGAGGTGCTTGCGGAAGCTTGCAGATTCGGCAATGAAATTGTCCTGGAGGGCGCCGGAACCAAGGACATTGTCAAGGGCGCCTGGCCTGCCGACGGCACACATCTTGGGTTCAAGACCAGAGAGGACTGGGTTCCCTATGTGAGGGACAACGCGACGACTTGTTACCACGCCGCCGGAACCTGTTCTATGGGCAAGTCTTCTGATCCCAACTCCGTTGTCGATGAGTACCTGCGGGTCAAGGGCGTCAAGGGTCTCAGAGTTGCCGACTGCAGCATCATGCCCATCCTGAACAGCGGCCACACCCAGATGCCAGCGTACGGCATCGGCGAGAAGGCAGCTGATATGATCAAAGCCGCGTGGGCGTAAGAGGCGTCAGAGTCGAACGAGGGAAGTCATGTGCGAACAAAGTCATGTACGGATCAGCTGGATAAAGGGGCTGGGGAGCAGTCTGCATGGACGCCAGGCCGCCACGTCTCAGCATCTCAGCAGGTGGCTTGATGGCGGCTGAATATCACGGCGGCGGGCGGCACTCGTACGAAGCCGTCTCGCAGTGCATGCAACAGGGTTCCATGTCGATGCACGGCCAAGACCATGTGCAAACCAATGGTCGTAGGCAGCTAAAAAAATGACAATCTAAGCTCACCGCATGGCTCCATTGTGATGAAACGAGCGTCTGTCACTCTGCTGGTCTCCATCTCAATCGTTGAAAGGACTAAGATTATCCCCACCCAGGCTTCTGCGGGGTTGGCCAGCACAAGAAATAGATACATGGGTGCTAAAGCGACCCAGCCAATTAAAGGAGCGAATTTCCACATAACCCCGGTACCATATAATACGTAGTCCTGTCCATGTTCCGTACCGTAGGGCTTAGACCTCGGTGCCCCTGAAGCGAAGGATCTGCCCCGGTGGTCCGCTAGGGGGTTTCCACCCGCTAACCCCCATAGAGTTACAGAGAAGCCCTGCTGTAACCACGGAATAGCACTCTGTAGGTACCCATTTGTCACTCATAATAATAAAAAGCCTCCTGTCCTTCTGTCGTCGGAGCCTGAGCCGAGAGAGTGGGACTCTCCACCACCCACTAGGCTGTCAAGCGTGGTCGGATTTGCTGCTGCCCCGTCGATCTTTAGTAAGAGCGTAGGAACGCTCTCTCAACTCAACACAAACTCCTGGCTTGTTCCAGTAAACGCCGAAATAGATCCCAGGATGTTCTTGGAATCTCCATAATACTTGACCCTGAACGTGCCCTTGGCGGCGTTTCCGCTCGTCTCCCATGTGATGTCCACTTCGCTGTAACCAAGCAGCCAGTTTGTGCGACGCCATGTGTAGACCAGAAACCAATCTGCATCATCCCTCACCTCTGTCCACTCTCCGTCGATCTTCTGTTCGATCGCGGCAAAAGTGCCTTCTAACCGAAGGTTGTTACGGGGGTTTGCTGCCCGGAATGTCACCTTAACAACATCCCCCAGGCTATATTTTGAGTCGGGTTGCTTCAGCACCTTGCCGAATGAGGTGCCGATCGGCGCGGTATCATACACAACCCCTGTGATAAAGGAGAGGGAATCGTCGCGGTTATCAGGAGCCAAGGTTCCCTGGTCGGGAACCTCGTTTGAGCTTGGTGCAAGATAACCCAGGTTTGATACCGTGAGGTTGATATATGCGTCCAATTCATGTGGGCCGAAGAGTGTTGATGCGCCCTCGTAACGCTGCACTTCATACTCCTCTGGCGTAGCAACATAGTGCGCGTACGTATTTCCAGGCCCGCCTAGGATCACAATTGGATCCTCGTCGAGGAAACTAGCTGCCTCCTCAGCAACTGCGTTTCTCCATCTCCGGCCGCTCATGGTCGTCGCTTCGCTCGGGCTAATAATCAAGACGAGTTGGCCAGCGCGAAGCACCTGGATGTCAACAATGTTGGGAGTCCAAGGGTAGGGCTCCGTCATTTCGCCCACGTCCAAAAGAATTGGCTTGGACCCATGACATTTCTTTTGCTCGGCGGACGGTGTCTTAAGCAGACCCGATACGGCCGCCCACAGCGGACTGGCATCCGGGTCGTCGGAATCGCCTTGAGTAAAGTCAAAGAACCCAGGCCAGTCTGACGTGCCAGCGGCAAAGGAATACCCAAGCGCAGCAGGACAAGTTTTGCCAGTGCTGCCGTCTGGGAGCTTGAATTCCCAGAAGGTCATATTATGATAGAAATGAAAGCTCTTCACTGTTGACCCTACAACTGGGGTCGAAGATGTTCCAATAGAGTCCTGTTTGTTAGTTAGTAATTGACGATTGGTTCGTAGGCTACCCGGGAACCTACGTATGCCTCCTTAGCACCGGCGTATTGGCGACGTCCAATCTCATAGCAACTAGAGACACCAAGATCGAGCTTTCTGAACTCAGGTCCTCGACCGTGGCAGGACTGCGATAATCCGTCTGCGCAGGTACTGTTCTCAGCGCTACACTCATCTCCTGAGCCATCGTCACAGAATGCGCCCAGTGTGTTTGGTGTTGCGTCTCCAACATTTGCCTGACTGAAACCGGCCACAAAGCCCTCGGCAGCAGAGTCATCACTCTCCATTTCACTCTCAAGTAACCAGGCTGCGACTCCTTTGTTATCTCCAGCTATGTGCGTATTGTTTCCGAGGAGAGAGGTGCCATGGACGGGTAGCCACGTTAGGACGCCAATATTCTTGTTATCCGATGCTCGCTGGAATCGGAGGAGAGTGAGAGTTGTATCTACTGAGGCGCTGTATTTCGCGCGCTCTTTTTCTGGGTTATGCAGATATGACCAGAGGGATCTGTTTATCGCTGCATCACTCACTTCTGCTGTGCTAACATCAAGATAGCCCTAGAGAATTATCAGTATTGGTCTGTGAAAATTGACAGACATAGTTGCTTACTTCCTCGAGGCTTTCGTGTGCGCGTTGAATGGAGAGCAGAGCGCCATCGACGATCGCTTGATACGTCTCCTTGCTGAAACCCAGCGATGTTATCTGAGGCAGAAGATAGTTGAACCAACCACCCGGTCCTGCATGAGAATGTGTCCCGGTAACTGCAATGTTGTGTTGGGTGTAGACCGAATAGTCGTCACCAAGGGCTTTGAGCCCATCTAAGATACCATACCTGACGGCCGTGTCTCCAGATGAGGTCTCTATTACCAGATACACAAACCGGTCTTCGGGGTTTTCTACATCCGCGACAATAAATGCGCGACTGTAGATGCGCTGTCGAAGCCCTGTACCTGTTTGGTCTAAGTCTGCATACCCAGCCATGTTTATCTCGACCTGTCTCAGGCTTAGCAGCTGTCATGGGATATGATGGGATTAGTGCTGACCACTGGACCAGTGATATCGGCTTTTCCAACTCCAATTAAAAACAAGTCGCCTTTTGCTGAGGCTCTATGTTTGATCTTAGAAGTCCTACCATCCTCGAATTGGAATCCTGCCTTCCCAGCCGCAGTGGGTGAGGCAAGATACACCACGGCAAGGAAGAGCAGGAAGATGATTGAGGAAACTCCAGCAAACTGCCGCCTTGGTAGGCGTAGGCCATGATTTGTAGCACCACTTGGGGCCATTTTGGTGAAAGCCTGAGTCAATTGGTCTCTAGAATGGCAAGACGGTGTGTGTTCAATCCGACACCTTCTATTAAACAATATTTGGTGATAAAATTTGGTCCCAAAGTCACAATGGTGTCCTTCTGCAGTCACAACGTCTTTAAGGAGATCGGGAATGCCCTTTCTTAAGGATGCGGCACGGCCGCCATTCTGCTAGCGGGTCGTATCTGGTGCTGACAACAATTTACTCATGAATCTGTATCCACCGAGGCTGAAATTGAAGGAACTATCTTCCGTGTATTCAGGAAAGGAAGTCGGATGATGATCAACTGCCTCCCTGGGTAAGTGTAAATGATGTTTTCTCGCTTGACCAAGTATATGCGTGTTTCTGATGCAACCCCACGTCACAAGGTTTACTGACAGAGCAGAAACGAACTGCGGGGGAGTCAATGGTGGTGTCTTGGGGGTCATGTGGAATAATTCATAGGATTCGGTGCATCCGGAGTGAAGCCTACCGAATTGTTTTCCCAGCCCGCTATCCCAACCGCAGCTATATGCCGTCAGGTAATGGCACGAAAATGGAAGTGAACTCCGACGCGGCCTCCGACGCAGCCCAGATAAGCTCACACCTCGCTTACACTCAACAAGTTAGAATATCAAATGCGGCCATTATTATCTCACGACAAATAACCTGCTCACGGATTAATTAAACGGTCCATTCAGAGATGATGGGACTAGCCTTCGTCGGACGAGCTGGACAACCCTTACACGTCGGACGAGAGCTGGCGGAGACAAGTGACGACAAACTCCCGAGTGACATCATCATTTACAGGGTCTTATCTTCATCCCATCTGTCATGAAGGAGATTTATTCGACCCTTCATCTAGTTGTCTGCTATTATATTCCTTAATCGGTTGATGACCCTTGGTATGGTGCCAGTATCAGGCGACTACGACTGATCACCCTAGAAAGGGGCTCTAAGCTCGGGCAAGGGACAAGAATTGCGTTTAAGACTGATTTATACGTCGTCGATTCTGTCTCTCCTTTCACTTATTTAAGATTCGACAATACCCTGGTGATCTTTACCGTCATTTTATGACATGTGGTCATCTTGCCCTTGCCAAAGATGTTGAAGCCAAGATAACGGTGCACGAAACTTATGGGTCTTTTAACGCCGAGTACGGACACTCAGACACCCGATGAACTTAACATAGGCCCACAGTGAGTACAAGAGGTGCGTGCCGACACGATAGCACATGCATAATCTATTCGGAAGCACTTCCTCGCCCAGCAATATCGGGGCAACCTGCCACCCAAAAAAGAAGATGTTGCCGTTCCAATCATACACTACCAATAATTAATGCTCCCCGGCTTCACGTGCAAATGTTTTTGCTTCTTTCATCGCTGCTGTTCGTTGGTGTACTCCACAGTTACCGTTGTTGTCTGAAGAATCGATTTGTTGGGTGGAGCCTCGACAATTCCCTTCTCCGAATCCGTATCTCCCCATCCCACAGCTTCTTCAGCATGGCCTCCCATTATTCTCAAATCCTGTCGGCCTGTTACGGGTCCCATTATGTATGCATCGTTGCCAGCCCGTTCCTCGGGGTCAAACTGAGAATAATTGTTGCGGTCGCGTCGAGATTGGGATGATGGGACGATGGCTCGACTGGGCGGCTGAGAGATTTCGTTCGTCCTGGTCTTGCTGCCATAGCGAGATTCGCCAATGATTTTGGGGGCGACATGTTTGAAGAATTTCTTCAGTGTCGGCGTTGAAGCGCATGTGATGATCATGTTCGCTTCAACGATCCTTGAACAAAGTTAGCATTCACGCTTGATCGCAGGAAAGGTATTCCGGACACTCACGTCCACACACTAGCCCAAGAAACCACCCAGGTTCCATCCGCATCTGTCAAAAGGGATGGTAGGATATAAACACGGGCAATAGACGTGATGATGGTCAAGGAGCCAATGCAAAAGATTCCTAGCAACCCAATTTTCTGTCGTCTAGGAATCTGCAATTTTATGACCATTCGAATTGGGAGGATGAATAGGACCAGATCGGAAGCAATATTAGCAACAGCAGTTGCAATATATAGTGTTGGCTTGCTGAGGCAAACTCCGTCCGTAATCGTGATATCCCAATTCATTGCGATGGGCCGGCAGGCGAAGACGAGAGGAAAGAAGATGCCGACTGAATAGCCAGAAATCAACACGATTGCCGCCCAAGTAGCCATTTTGAACCATCTCTGAGGGGATAGGCGAAGATAGAAGATTAGGAGGGCGACCTTGGCTAATGATCCGCAGATCACATAGAGTGGGGCGGCCAGGTACATATCCTACAACAAGATGCTGTTAGCTATGTCGACTTGAAAACATTCCAAGCATATCGAAGGAATTCTAAACAATGTGTACTGCTTGCCTTACCAACAAATAGGCGTTGAATTGCTCAACTGATATTTCCCAGGCATGTACTCCTCCAACTCCTGTTGCAAACATGTCTGCTCAACAATGTCAGTCTGGCTGGGACAGCCCAATCATCTGAGGCACTCTTACGAAGACAAAGTCCCTGCGTTACAAGTGCCAGAATCTACCAGCCTCGAGTTAGCAACAAAAATAGTGTATAAATGGAAGCCGGTTGGTGTTTAGACACACGGCAAGGAAAATGCTGTCTTACCCAGGATACGATGAGAAGCACTAAAATGATGTCGAATTAGCTTTACACGTTACACTGTCGATCATCGGGAGAATATTCTCAGAATTGCTTCTGCCGCATGCAGGCAGGCCAACAGCCCCCACCCAGACGAAGGATGGATGGAGCACTGCCGACGAACTGTACGAAACAAAGGAAACATACCATCATCAACCAGTATCCCGCCTGCCAGACACACTTTGACGTACAGTCGTTGCGCAAAGAAAAGCAACGAAATAGCAGATCCAAATCCGGCAACGTAATAGGCCTGTGGGACGCCTTGTCTCTGCGGGTGGTCGAAGTCAACAACATATCCCTCCGGTGCGGCCAACACCGTCACCACCCCATTTGTCATGGGCATGTTGATGGGTCACTCGTAGGTAAAGTCGATAACCCTTCGTGGAGGAAAAAACGTGAAAGAAGAACAAGATTGCTACAACATTTGGAATGGGACCACGGTATTCAAATGCCATTCAGCACACGATCCAATTACATGGTTGCCACCCACATGAGGGCCCCCAACACGCAAGGTCTCAAGCATCATGTTCTATAAGCCTCGCATGCAGGCTGTCTGTTCAGGCCTTGCTCGTCAATGTGGCAACTCGCCAATAACAAACCGGCGGAGTGTTGGGTCAGGGTTTGACACAATCTCTAGACGATGGTCACCCAGCCCATCGGCTTGTCCCCCTTGCTAGACTACTTCGCACTCGCACATTTTCAACAATCCGGGGGAACAATTGTTGGTTGATCCCGACTTAGCAAAGCGAATCCAAGGCGAAGAAGAACGTCCTCCAAAACGGTGGCGTATTCCGCACCCTTCGGCGCTGAAGCGTGCGTCTTGATTGAGAAGTCGATATGCTCCCCACAGATTCTATGGGTCAATGAGCTTCACTTCATGATAATCGGCATTGAATCCTCCATCCCCTGAGACCAAAATGCGGCCTCGAGTCTTGATCTCGTGGTGTTTGAAGCAGCATGCACACCATCGAATATCCAATCGCTTCGCGCGGCTGGGATCTTCGCCCGGGACTCGGAAGCCCGCAGCAGGGGGGGCCCTGAATGGCGTCGTCCAGGCACTACGTAGCTACAGGGGTTTTCCGATCAAGGATCCCAAATCTCTCGTGGCCAACTGTCACGCCCAGTGAAAACGTAGACGCAGGTCAGAATTAGCCACTTCTCCGCCTCCCCGTTGGTGTCGCGGTCCGCCATCTCGTCGTGCCTTCAGCTGGGCGTTGGCTGTTAACCGATATTGTTTTACGCTACTTTAGGGCCGCCTCGCGTGACCAGGTCCAGGAGAAGGATCTTCGTTTTGAGCTGAGTGCTGTGGCTGCGTTATAAACCCCTGCTTGGCTGTTGGCTCCAATTTGCGACGTAAATTTACGTATCTCTGCAGCGATGCAAGATGGCGTCAAGGATCTTCTGCTGATCGGTGACCGGGATAATAATCCCTCGGCAATGCACCCTGGTCTCTACATATGAAACTCGTATCTTCAGCATCATAGGTTGGCATCGAAAATGGGATGGGCTTTTGACATGCCCGGCTTCCAATGGCACACGTAAGAAACCAAGTGTAGCGCATTTTTGCGTTGTGGCTTCATTCTGGAAAGCCTCCCCGGATTCATAAACAACCCCTGTCATGTCAATCCCAGCCACTGAGGATACGCTACTAAACGCTGGGGGCGGCTTGTGGGCCGCGATACCTAACCTCCACGTCTACGCAACTACTCAGTAGGACTCCTCGGACTTGGCCAACTGGGAGGCGACATGCAGTGGAGATATGATCCTGCTTCCTCATAATAACAAACCGGCGTCGTACACGTCGAGAGCTTTTTCATGCCTCGACCAACAGCGTCGTTCAAGAAGGGCATTTTGTCTTTTCTATACGCATGGGACATGTCTCCAGGGATGGCCTCTCAAAATATCAGTCTTCAAGTCCGGTCTTCAATCGAACTGTCGGGGACTGGGATTCTCTTGATGGGTTTCTTGAAGTATCTGCACGACATGGGCGGTCGTCTGTTCCACTCTTTTCAGACGATGACCCTACCCTGTCTGACATTCTGATACGAGTCGGTGGGTCGTCTGGGTTATAATTGCGGTACCGCTGCCTCAATTCATTCTTCCCCTTGGCCAGATAACTAGCATACGATGAACGTGTCAAAGGATTCGTCCTCTCCACCAGAAACCAACTGCAGTTCAAGCCAACACATATTTCGGATCTATTTTTCCGAAATGAGGAGGAGGCGTAAACTGCGTGCCTCTTAATAAAGACGGTACGGCTCTCCTTGCTTGATTTTCTCGAATCACATATCGTTATTCTTTTCTCTGTGGGTTGACGGACCAACATCTCCAGCGTCCTTTCTGGGTGATCTTGTGCCTGCGTCTGCTGGGTGGTTTTACTCTGAATCCCTTCGAACCCGCTGCACAGCTATTTGTCGTTGAAAAGATGAAGTTCGGATTTTGGCTTGCCGCCTCCGCGGCTGTGGCCTCCAGCCAGTTTGCCTCTGCTAAAAAGTCATCGTGCCATCAATGTGTAAGCCTCAGCATCCTTCCTTCTTCCCCGTGACGCCACCAACATCCTAGTCTTGAGGGACCTGTTCTCCTCTAATATTACCAACTACCGCCGTACCCACCATTTCAATGGGCTTCTGCCGCGGGTCACTATGAAAGATGTCTAACACAAAGTACAGTGTACCCAGCTTGCTAAAGCTGGTCTCGTCGACAAGGTCCTGTACCCGAAGCAAGCGCTCTACCAGGAGCGTATGGACTCGTACTGGAGTGAGAGTGCCGCTTTAACACCATACTGCATCGCCTTGCCTGAATCAGCCGAGGATGCTTCCACTATTATGAAAGTCATTGTCAAGAATGATTGCCAGTTTGGTATCCGTGGGGGAGGTCACGGTTCATTTGCCCTGTCCAATTCAATCTCTGATGGAATTACAATTGATCTCGGTGAGTAGTCGCTCTTACTATTCAACCATACCAATCAGCCATACCCTCAGTCCATCGCTAACATCTCCAGGCTACATGAACAAAACCGTCTACGATGAGGAAAGAAACTTGGCCTTGGTTCAGCCTGGCGGGCATTGGCAGGACGTTTACGACACCCTCTCCCCTTATGGTGTTACTGTCGCAGGGGGTCGTGCTGGCACTGTGGGTGTAGGTGGTTTTGTCACGGGAGGAGGTAATTCGTTCCATAGCGCGAGCCATGGATTCTCGTGTGACACTGTTGCCAACTTCCAGGTTGTGTTGGCGGACGGCACCATCACCAATGCTAACGCTACTCACAATGCCGACCTCTGGCAAGCAATGAAGGGATCATCTGGAAACCTTGGTAAGTCGCTATTCCCTAGCAATCCTCAAAGATGCGAACACAAAGTACCAAAGACACGGCTAACAGCCTACAGCATTGATCACTCGTATTGATATGTATCCCATTGATTTCGTCGACAAATCGAATCCTGTCATTTGGGGCGGCAACCTTCTCTACGATGAGTCAAAGGGCGACGCCGTCATTGAAGCCCTTGTCGATTTTAACGAAAACGTCGCCAAGGATGAGAACAGCAGCTCCATTGTCTACTGGGCCTACCTCCCTTCTCTAGGAGGGACCATTGTCAACGCCGCCATCGAGAACACCAAGGCCGAGGTTAAACCTGCCGCATTTGATGGCTACTACGCCGCCGAGCCGTCGAGCGACACGACAGAGGTGGATAGAATGTCTTCCGTTACCAAAGCACTTGGATCTGGGCAGCCAGCAGGCTTTCAAAACATTTGGTTCACCAGTACATTTTCCAATGATGCCGAAATCATGAAATACGCCGTGGAGAAATTCAACAAGCTCAACAAAGATCTTGAGAAGCTCATGCCCAGCAATGAGTCTGGTCTGAACACACTTTGCATGTTTCAACCCATCACCAAGAGCCACGCGGAGAAGGGCGTTCAGAACGGCGGGAACGTGATGGGGTTGGATAAATACACCGAGGATGGCAATTTAATTTTGTTTCTGGTGACATGGGCCGCCAACGGCGCGGAGAACGAGGAGGCCGCCTTCCCTCTAATAAAGGCATATGTCGAAGATGTCGAAGCTAAGGCCAAGGAACTAGGTACATTATGCCCGTGGAAATTCGTCAACTACGGCCATCTATCCCAGGACGTCCTCTCGACCATCGGTGATGAGGCTCTTACCAAGCTTCAGGCTGCCAGTCAAACTTGGGATCCTGCGGGTGTTTTTCAGTCTTTGAGGCAGTCTGGGTTCAAGATTCCATTCCAGGATGGGAGAAAAAATGTGACACTATCAGACAGACGTCTTGCGGAGAATGGGCTTTTTTCCTCATTTTCTGCTCTGACTGAGAATTAGAGCAACACTTTGCCCTGTTATGAATAGAAAGAAGAGCTTTGTGTAAAGATTATATTTCTATTTAGTTTCCAACACCACGGTAGGCGCTTCTTCGCCGATGCACCCCGTTCAAAGGCTGAACACAGCAAATACTTTGATCAGGCCTCCTCCTTGACATATATAACCGAAAAGCAGACATTCCTGCTTGCCCATCCATCGGGCCCATTACTTCGAGCCGAAAATCTGAGGCCAGTAGTTGTAGAAAACATAGGCGTCTACACAGCCGCTGACTGTGGCACCGACGACGACATTTCGACGGGCTTGGGGCGAAAGGTTGCTCCACCTCCACTTCGAGAGGCCGGAAGAGGTGACCCGGGTTGATGTGGTCGCCATGGGCTTGAGGAGGGGCGCCGCAGTGGAGAAGCTAGCGTGGCGCGCAGCCTGAACAGCAACGCGGGTGACGAGAGTTGGCGACATTTTAATAAAGTGAGAGTTGAGAGAGTCGTGATTTGAAAAGTGGTGTGTTGGATTGATTTGGAATGGAATTGAATGTTGTGCTTGTTTAATTAATCATAGAGGGATTCTCCAACATTTATAGACATATTCATGGTAAGGCACCGTAAGCGTAAGCGTAAGCCCCTCTCGCGTTATGCTAAAGCGTTAGGGTGCAAAGTTATGATACATGACATCAAGACACCACCATCCCAAATATCCCTTAGAGCGCCTAGAACTCCCGTGCTTTTTTGGTGGATCTATTCCTATCGGGAAGACGGCCCTTTTGGTCGGGTAATCGTCAGGGGCTTGAATGGCTTGCGTAATCGGTCTATTGACGGCGGAGGCCCTAACCCGACAGGCCGCCTAGGTTTGACTGACGTAAAGGTGGTCGAATGAAAACTGGTGGCAGGTCGGTCGGGAACAGGTTTCGGTTCCTCCTCCTCTTTCTTTTCTTCATCTTTCGTGGTCGCGCGTGGCGGAGAACTCGAAAAGCAGGCATAGGGCTTCCTTGGCCCACCGTCATCTGCTTTTGGCGCACTTGGCCTCTGAAGGGCCCTTGCAGCAGTGAGTTTGTGGCTTGCCAACTCGGGATCAATCCGTGGCTTTGGTTGTTCGAATCGTGGCTCTGTCGCTAATCCTTGGTGTCGTGACAAAGCAGATTGGTACCTCACTTGCGCCAAATCAACCCTTTGTTTGTTCTCAAGTGGTCGTTCGTTCGACTTGGATCGCTGGGTTACGAATCCAAGCAAACTCTTTTGGTCGTCTCCGCGTTTCGTAGTTCCCCTCCTAACCACAGCTTTTGGGGGTGGCGCCTTTGTTGCTGCTTCAGCAGTTGCCACATCAAGGGCCACTTTGTGGGCGCCGGCTGTTGTAAATCCAGGAAGTAAGGCGACGGTGAATCCAGAAGACTGTTCCATCGTCGTTGCATACTCCCGGTTCCATGGTCTTTCTTCCAATGCCTCGTGAGAGGACTCGTTGTACGAGGTCCGTTGTCGTTTCGGGGCGCGGGAGTGATTCCGTCCAGAATCGCCGTCAAATCCATCTTGTTTCTTAGAGTCGAAAGGATCTATCGGGAAGGCATCATCCTCGGGAGAGAACATGGGTGGTAGTTTGTCGAAAACGGCTTTCTCGCTCGGTGCTGTTCTTCCCAAAATCTTAGCCGCACTTTCGACAACTGGTCTATCGAAGGAGGGTCCCTTCTTAGCAAAGGCAGTTGAAGCAAAGGGAGCAATAAAAGGAGACAGCTCAACTTTCGAGCTCATCCCCTGAGATCCGTAAAGTGGACAACTCAAGTATAGCAGGGCTTTGGCTCGAGTCATGGCCACGTAGAGCAACCGTCGTTCTTCGTCAGTGTCTTCGGATTTTGAGTGAGGGATTGAGCCGGTGTAAACAGAAGGGACGAAGACAACAGGCCACTCGAGTCCTTTCGAAGCATGGATAGTCGAAATTGTAACCAGCGATGTTTTGTCTTTCGTTGCATCATCCTTTTGGGCGTCAGATGCCAGTGACACATTTGCAAGGAAGCGTCCTAACACGTCATCCTCCTTGACTTGCTCAAGGCTCTCAATCTCGGGAAGGGCATCCTCTTCCGATGCACCAAAGTCCCGCGTAAAATCACCGGCCAAGTTGACAAACTCCTGGACGTTTCCCCATCTTTGCTCATGCTCCTCGGAATACTCCTCTTCTAAATACTTCTTAAAGTTCAGCTGACCAACTAGTTGTTCAATCAGGTCAACGATTGTGAATTGGCTGCTGTGGGTGATTTCATCTTTTTGTTTCCGAAGACTCAATATGATTCTGAGTAGCTCGGTGTTGAGTTTCTGCTCCATTTTAGCCCGGATGGTGGTGGTTGCCTTTCGGCTGCCTCGGCAATGTTTCAACAGGAGTGTCCAGAGACTCATTTTGGTCTTTTCGGCTTCCTCTAATAAAGATTTGATGGTTGCCTCTCCAATACCACGACGAGGCACATTGATAATCCGTGCAAGTGCATCGTTGTTGTCCGGGTGGTAGACAACCCGTAGATAATCCAGAAGGACCTTGATCTCTTTTCGGTCGTAGAACTTGTGGCCGCCAATCATTCGATATGCAACACCAGCTTTTCCAAGTGCCGACTCAATGTGCCGGGAGAGTGCTGCGGATCTGAGAAGTATTGCCACATCCTCATTTTTTAGCATCTCGCCAAACATCATGATGGCGCGTTTGATTTCCGAGACGATCCACTCTCCTTCCGCCGCGGAGCTCTTCAGCGTCCTCAGGACTGGTCGTGCACCCTTAGTGTGAACCGGTAGGAGGACTTTCNNGNNNTCGNNTCTTGATNNNGNTGANTGNNNTNNAGTNGNCACCCTTGGTGATGATGATGGAACTGGCGATGGATGATGTAAGTTGTGCAAAACAGACGGCGATGAGTGAAACAGATGAGGAGAGGGTTCAGTGGCCGCGGCGGTCGAGAGGGTGCTTATGCAGGGAATGGATGGTTGGATGGGTCTGCTGGCTTCGCTCCTTCCCTGGGCTGGCTTGGCCCCAGGCTGGCACAGGAAGTCTCGGTGGCGTAGCGTGACCGCTTTGAGGAAAGCGCCGGTGATTTTGGCAGGAAACCCACTAAATCGGGGGCGGTACGTACTGCGTGTACCTGGTAAGGAGGGGCTTAGTTGGGCCAATAAGTGGGCCAAGTGCCGTGCTGATCGGCCTGATCGTGTGCTGCTCCTGCCCCAGGTCGCCCGGAGCCTAGACCGTGTCCGTGGAGGTCATCTGCACAGCGATTGCCTGGGGCATCAATGCGAGCATCTCTCACTGGTACTTCGGATTAGCAGGTAGGCAACTCATCTGTCACATCGCCACATCATCACTGGCATGCAACATGCAGGAATGATGTTCTGCGTCGCAAATTACGCTCCCAGCACCTCACAAGTCGGTCCACCTTTGCGCACAGCGCAACTGCTGGGACATGGCCCTTTGCGTCGGTTTCAGGAGCACTTCAGCCCCCTCAGGAACCGCCCTGAACCGCCCTGAATCGCCCTGAATCGCCCTGAATCGCCCTGAACCGCCCTGAACCCCCGCCCCCCTATGTAGGCCTCAGCCGGCCCAACTGGGCCAGACCCGTCGTGTTGAATCGGGGTTTACTGGGTTCGATCCTTCCATCTTGCGACCGGGCTTGGGCTTGGCTTTGGGTCTACATAGTATCATGATACGATTGCTATTTTGCGATACCGAATGCGAGCAATCGCTAATGCACTAAAAATAGAACCCCTCGGTTCGGGATGTTAGGTAATTGGCTTGCAAGGTATGTCTCTCATCTCATATTTCCTACAAGACAACTCAATTCCACTCTGGCCCGTTCACTCATCCGGGATGTTTACCATCGAAACTGTTTTCCTGTATCCCAAATGTGCCAAATCCCATGTCCTGAGCCCCGGCACAGCTGGTTACAACCAACAACTCGATGTCCAACCAAGCCCCAATACCTTGTTTAAACAAGGGAATAATGGCACAAATCATACAATTATCACTTCAACTTGAGGAGCTCACGCCCCATGGTCATTGATTTCGGGCCGCTGTTGCTGCCAAACGGCCTTGAGCTTCCTCACGATAGTTTCCCATCGTCGTCTCCATTCGCTTCGTGGGAGGAGATCTCCATCTCTAGTTCCATCGCCAAGTCGCGTCGTATTCTGATGGCGATGGATTGGCGAGTCTCCACCCCAAGGGTAATTTGGGTTATTAGGGAGCTTGTCCTCTGAAGATTTCTTGCCTGTGGGCACGGGATACATGGGTTTCCCCGAGTCCCATTCTTCATCGCTCCTTGTGACAGTCTCCAGGGTTGTGAGCAATGTGTACCCGGTCGATCCTATTTTCTCGTCAGCTTTGCTCTTTGATACGTCCATCGCATCACTTACCGTTCGATATGAATGGCCCTGTCGTATTCGCCCATCGCGCGGATGTGCACGTGCCCGTGCTGCTAGTCGAATTGCATATCGACGATGTCATGCTAGGCGGCACTGACAAAGGTAGAGAGAGGGACCAGGGTGGGACTGTCACCTGGACCGAGTGCGAACAATTCGTGGCGGGATAGGGATAAGTTGTCGGCTGCACCGTGACATCAAAATAACTGACCGAATCCGAACATGTCGATGACGGCAATGCGGTCATGCACGTGGTTGTGTTCAGGGCTGTACCAGTGGATGAGCAGGTGCTTGTCATATTCCATGCCGGACTCCCGCTGCTCGGCACGCTACTGGTGGTCTTGGCACCTGTCTCCGACGACCAAGCGACAGTTGAATTATGCGTGGGGAACGGGCCTTGCGAAGAACTCAAGTCTATCGTCGAAGATCCCCTGGTGATCCATGGCGGTATCGGGTTCGTGGAACTAACCACGATAGTCGAGTTGATCCCAGCTCCTGTCGTGTTTCCCACTGGTTTGGAGGGCAAAGGCTGAGATGCAGACCCCGGCAACCCAGCGGTCTCCGAAGGCCCCGACGTCGCCGAAGTGGTATTGGTCCAGATTGGGGAGCTGGTGGTGATGGACAGAGTGGGCACGGAGCCCCCGGACATTCTTGATGTCCCGGGCCCCGTTGGTAGAGTTCTATTAAAAGCGGTGCTGGTAGCCCCTGTATGCCAAGGCGTGCCGCTGCTGGTCGAGTTTCCAACAGGGTAACGGGGTGTGCTCGAAGCAGAGAAGCTCGGGCCTGTTATGAGACCCGATGGGAACGAAGTTGTCTGAGTGGTCCCAATAGTGGCACGTGGGGAGCTGCCAATGCCGGATGAGCTGATATCAGTACCATAAGGTTTGGTGAAGGTAGTGGAGTTCAATGGCATTGAGTATGGAGGAGTGCTTGTTCCTGAGGGTGAAAATGGGACCCCTGTTGTTGCGCCTGGCAGAGAAGAGTTGGAAGTTGGGAATGGAAGTGGTAGTGGTATGCCAGTCCCCGACATTGTCCATGATATAGTGGCGTTGGACGGCAATGGAAATGGCGGCATGCTCGTCTGAATCGTGAATATGTGACTCTCCCCCGACCCCGAGGCAGACATGGTAGTGATATTGGATGAGGGCGAGGTTGTTCCTGAAGGGACTCCAGTTGGTGCTCCACTGCTTGAGTTGCTGACGCCACTCGTAGGGCCATCAGCAGCTGTGGAGTTTGGAAAACTTGGGTATGGGGAAGTGGACGACGAGACGGTGCTCATAGATCCTGTTCCAGTGCTGAGGCCCGACCAAGTTGCGGTCCGTGTATTGTTCCAAGCCGAGGTTTGTGTCAAGGAGTATGTACCAGTGCCTGGTACGGGTGGTGTAGAGGGGGTTGAGTTGCTAGTCCAGTAAGGCCCAGCATCTAGGCTCGAGGAACTGGTCGTCGACGTAACTATAGTTGAGTTGGCGCTTGAAGTAGTGCCAGTTGGCCACAATGTGATTTCAGTGGCGTTGGAGTACGAAAGGGTGCTGCCCGTGGTCACAGTATCAAGGGCTGAGCTTGCTGTAGTCTGCCAGCTAATCGACGAGTTGGTGGTAAATGGAAATGGAGGGTGACCGCTGCCTCTCGATATGCTCACCGAGATGATTGAAGTATTAGGGGTCGGGGGTACTGAATGGGATGTAGAGGTGGCAGTAGATATGGCCGGTTTCGATTCTCCTGAGATTGTCTCGTTGCGATATATAGACGTGGCGGTTGTTGTCTTTGAAGACCACGGCTCAGTCCCATTGACACTGGCAATGGTAGTCTTCGTGGAAAACGAGATGGTTATTGGTTCATTGCTTAACGTGATAGTCAATGTACTCGATGCCCATGATGCCGATCGATTTCTTGAAACCGTCGTGAGTCCTGGCCGTGTAGTTGGTAAAGAGGTGCTCATGGAGGGGTCACCTGTACCCCCAGTATAGGAAGTTGTCGAGTTCGTGGGGTAGAGAGGCGTTGAAGTTCCGGACAGGAACGAGGAAGTTGATGCTGACACATTTAGGGATATGCTTGGCCTAGTCGATTCTGAAGTCCCTGGATCATCGAGTGTGATGGTTGACCAGTCCAAAGCAGTAGTTGTAGTCGTCCGTCTACTATCCGCAGGCCGGAAAGAAGAGGAATAGTGCTGCGTTACACTTGGAAAACTGGTCCGCGTATGCACTGAAGATGCATTGAATGATAATGCAGAGCTGTTCGTTGAGATAGTCATGGCGTCCGTGTGTGTAAAGCCACCCGGATAAATGGTGATGACTGAGCCTTCTGTAAGTGTGATTACAGTCAGCGAGAGAGAGCCAACTTGCGACGTGAAATTGGTGGCAAGAACAGTGGAATTCGCAAGAGTCGGCTCAAGAGTCTGAGTTGTTGGCGCTGAAGTGATTGGACCAGGTCCTGGGCCACCGCTCGCACTGGACGGCCCTGTGTCAGTTCTATTCGTAGATAAGCTTGTGAAGCTCGACTTGCTGGAGCCCGGTAACACGGAACTGTCGGGGAGTCGGGAGGTCACCACAGCAGACAAGGTCTGGGAATCAGTGCCGGTGTCGGAGAATGAAACATTGGCAGCAGTACCCGAAGAGAGTGAAGAGAGTGGCCGCCTAAGAGTTGCACTCCCAGAGGCAGTAGGGATGCCGCCGGTGATGACTGGAGAAATTGTGGCTGCAGAATCGTTGGTTGCCGTAGATAACTTGGACGCTGAGGATCCGTCGCTCAACCAAGAAGTGGAGAGCGTCAGCCCCGTGCCGGAAGCACTTGGAAGACTCGTCGCAGGCTTAGACAAAGTTGAGTTGGCAGCGGACATGGTGAGAATGGACGTATGCGAAATCGTCGTCTCCAAGGCCGTTCCACTTGATCGAGTCGCGACGGAAATAGATAACAAGGTGCTAGATGCAGTGCGCACCTCAGACTCGGTACCAACGGTTGAATTTCCAGTGGGAATATTCGAGTTGGTTTGTGTCAAAAGGGTCGAACCTGAACTAGTCCCTGTTGCCGAAATGAGGGACGACAGAGTCTCAGAGCCGCTGGGAGCTGAGCTTGTACCTGAAAAGGAACCACCAGGAGAGAGAGACTGGGTAGATGTTGCACTAGACCCTGCACCAGATCTTGAGATAGTCAAGGTAATGTTCAACAGCTTTGTGGTAGTGGTTATGGATTGCAAACCCGTCGAAGAAGACCTAGTTTGCCCAAGTGATGTGACCAGCCCTGACAGAGATCCCGTGCCGTTCCTAGAGAGCGTTACCGACGACTCAACTGATTTGGTTTGCTCTGTCAAGGACATCGAGGCCCTCGAAAAAGTCCCAGACAAAGATCCACTTGGCTCAACATCGCTTATCAGGCTCGACGTTTCTGAATATGTCAATGTGAGTTCACTACCCGTACCGGTTCCGGTAGCATCGGAAACCGGGCCTTCAGTCGACTCAGTGGATAATACCAAAGCCGATGAAGACGTCTCATCCAGGGCGGCTGACATAGAGCTTTGACCAGCGCTCTCTTCCGTCTCTGAGGACAGGCTCGAACCCGAGGTTGTCGGGGCTGGAAACGTGGAGCTAGCGACACTCCCCAAAGTCGAGTTCAGATCCGAGGCACCAGACTGGCTGGCAGACAAGGATCGTGAGAAAGTAGATGGGAGAGATGCCGTGCTCGACTCCAAGGTTTCTTCTAGGCTAGAAGAAGTGACCGAGAATGAATAGCCTGTCGTAGTTGTGCCGGAGGATGTTGCATTTGAAAAGTGAGTATTGGACTGTGATTCTGAGGCACTTACGGCTGCCCCCGAGGTTGCAACAGAAATTGACTGGGTTGTCTCGACAGAAGGCTTACTCACGGAGCGCGTGGCACTAGCACCTGCAGCGCTCGAGCCTGCAGTCTCGAAGGCGGTTTCTGTGTCTTGTGTAGACTTATCAGAGGCAGAGAGATCCCCATCGGAAGAAGAAGTTGCCGGCAAGGTATCCGTGCCTGAAGTCGATTTGCCTCCAGTAGCGGTTGCGGTTTCGGTTTCTGAGAGACTGGCCTTCGAAGCTGATTCTTTTGGGGGTTGTTCTAGATGGCTGGTTAGCAGGCGAAAGCAAAGCGAATTCTACGTTATGTCAACTTACCATAACCAGATTCAGTCGAAGTCGATGGCAGATCCGTGTATGGTGGTGGCGGACCGTAGCCGTAGTCGGTAGGCACTTCGTTACCTATATCCTGTGGGTGGTGGGCTACGGGGCTGTCTTCCTTTCGCACAACCCGTCGTGCATGGGGAGGCTGTGAGGAGTCATTCGTAGCCGCAATGCTGGAGATACAAAACAGCAGCAGCACGATCGACAAGAAGCCGATCGAGGGCAGTGTTAAGGCTCTCATGATGCGATATGAGCAGGCTATCACTGTTGAGCATTAGCACAACGAATCCTCACATATGATCTGAGTAGAAGAAGAAACTCACCTCTGCCTGCTGGGACAAGAAGAAAGATGCAGTTAGGGAATAAATACTTCCAAGAGATAAACGAAGTTAGAAACACGCCAAGACGGGAGTCTGATACGAAAGAGCGGGTTCTCGGCGAGGAGAATGACTATCCAGATGCTGACTGGAGTTGACGCGTGAGGGAAAAAGGGACGTGAGTTCTGAGGAAATGAAGGCGCGAGAAGAAAAAAGAGAGAGTGAACCAAACGCGACCAGTGGGCGGTGCAGACGAGAAGAAACGCAGGATGATGGTACAGCTGTGGCCAACTGTCACGCAAAGCCGAACAGCTGGCGAGCCCAAAAAAAAGGAGTCCTGCTACCTTATAGTACACCTCGACGGCCGTTGCGTCTGTCCGCCGTCTATTGCCACCCCGGCAGCCTCTCACACCATGCATGCAACCAAACCGCAACTGACATGGCAATAGAGAAGCCTTAGAGTGATTGCCCTGCTGCCGCTATTGGCAACTGGGTCTCCTGGGGGGCCCTGGTCGGTGACACTTTTGCCCCCAGACAACTGCGGAGAGCCTTGGTTTGATGGCCTCATGGAACACACCTCGCAGCCGGTGATGCCGACCAAGGAGTTGCCGACGCCGACGCCCGGACAAGGCATCGGATGTCATCTCCGCTAACTAGACGGAGTTTGCAGTGGTCTGGGAAGGAGAACGAAATGGCAAGGGTCTTGTGGAAGCGTTTCGGGTCGGCAGCCAACGGCTGCGCAAAGAGTAGTTGATCGCGAGTAGCCTTACCTCTCGCCTCAAACCAGTGCCTGTCCCGTGTTGCAACTCCATGGTCGATTTTCACCTCTAAGTGACTACCCGCCACGATCGAAATGCCACAAGATGGCCATGTCAAACTTGCAGCTACTTATCTGAGTCTAGCCCTTGCCCCTGAACATGCTCACATCGTCTCAGGTTTCCATTCCCTCACCGGGTTTCGGTCCACTTACTCCTAGACCTCGAGCCTCGGTAAGAAAGCATGTACAACTATTGCTTCACCATAGCACATAACCAGGACCGAGAGGTCCCTCGCACAGCTGTGTATCGAAGTGCAGGATCTGACCAACCCTGGTGCTGTGCCTGGCGGATGAGATCTTGACCCCGTCGGCTGCGCTTGTGTATCTGTCAACACCTGAACCACCCAAACACAACGGCAAAAATTGCTGTACGTAGCCTGTGATGCGAGGCGAGATGCAACCTGCCGCGCTCCAACATGTCGTTTGCTTACCGTCATATTACACACGTTTTCAATCTCGCAGCAAGGACTAAAGTCCAAACTCACATTCCTCGTCCGAACAACACCCAAATTCCCGGCATATGGTTCTAGTAAAATTATCAGCGCAGAGATCGGGATTTGAAGTTTCCACGTGGTTTTCTAGCAAATCGATTACATCAATAAAATTGTTCCGAGTAAGTCCCGGACTGGTTAACCCAAAACTTGTTTGGTCGCTGGTTCTTCATAGCCGCGGACGCCGTTAGATTTCCAAGGGCGAACGGCCATTGTAGGACAAGACAAGTTGCGACAACATAAAATTCAAGGACCTTGCCCAACTGAAGAAAATGAACCCAATTCTTTGGCTGCAACATCGTGTATATTAATATTGTAAGATTAAGTACCTTGACTCGGGCCTCAGCTCTCACAACCCCAAAACCCGTCCGTTAAGTATCGGATCGAGGCAACACCCCATCACATGTCGACCCAAATTGCCTTGATTTCGGATAGGCAAACAAATCATCCCCTCATCTTAATAATCTCGGTACCGTCCCAGATAGAACTCTTCCGGTTGTACGATGTTAACTATTTCCCGCCGAGATTCTTTATTCTGTGTCGACCGGGCATTGACACAAAACAAACTGACGGATTTCTTTTATATCAAGGGTCCGCGAAAACCAGAACAAGTCAATCTTTCTCGCTTACTCAGCCTTTTCAGCAGTCTCCTTAAGGTCCGGCGCAGTTCCATCGGTCATGGAAGTGTTCTTGGCCTCGATGTCAGCAGCCCACAAAGCAGCACCAACTAGTAGACGTTAGTCCATATAATCAAAGGGCCGATATAATCATTAAATACCTGTGTTCGTGAACGTGAAGAATATCGAAGCTAGCGGTATCATCTCGAGTACGGTGGCTACGAGGCCGAATCTGCAACGATGCATCAGTAAACGAGGCTCGGCTCCCCATGTGTGACTGGGTACGAAATAAGAGCTGCTTTGCTCATTACCCAGGACACAGTATGGTTACTTACGCCGTGTAAGGACCGACATTCTTATTGAGCCAATCCGACTGCTTCGAAGCCGACCATGCCTTGAGTTGAAAGTACTACATCTGTTAGAGTCATGGTATGAAGAGTAAACGAGGGTTCCTTACCCGACCGTGAACTCCTTTGCCCCGGTTGCGACCTGGACTCTAGTTAGATGCGAAGCGTAGTCGTGCCGAAGGTAGACTGACCCTGAAGGATAATAAAGATGACCGTGCCCACAACAGGGATTGCATTGAGTGGGAGGTACATGATGTAGCGGATGATGGCCCTGGGGCTGAACTTCTCGAAGGGACTCTTCAAGATTCGACCGAGCTTTGCCATAGGATCGCCGCCAGGCTTGATTTCTCTGCCCTCGCTCACGATATCAGCGCCATGGCGGGCAACGAGAGTGCCGTCAAATGTGTCTAGCAGAGCATCCTGAAGGAGCCAATTCCGCGAGACAACGTTGATGATGGTGGAACTCTCGTTCAACACCAGGAGCACTGTCGTGAAGACGGCCAGCGGGCCGTTGACGAAGACGAGCGCGGCCAGCTGGGGCAAATAGGTGAAGGTGAACATGCCGCCGACGACGCTGACCGACAGGGCTACATAAGGGCCCAGCTTGGCGATGAACGGCTTCCATAGCGTGCGGTGAGTGAGAAAGTAGATGATTCCCTGCACGGAGGATCAGCATGTGGCATCGACCCCGAAACGTCGGGTGTCGAGGAACATACCTTGATCGGGTAGAGATAGGCCTGGCTCTTGGCGGCGTCGGTTACGAATACCCTCGCTTTGTCGTAGTCTTCCTTGCTATTCGAGATATTAGATCCCATGTCAAGCATCTCAGTTCCCTGTTGATTCGCTCCTACATGACTTCCTGGGCCTTTTCGCTGACGGAATCGACCATGCGGTTCCTCTTTGGCTGGGACGACGAGGCCTCACCGGTGCTCGCCATTGTGAAGAATGAACTGATGTTGCTGATGTTGTGTTTGGTGGGGGAAAATCGAGAACGGGACAGTGGGAATGTTGAGAGATGACGGCTTGAAAGGTTGAGGAGCTGTTAATCTTCATGAATGGGATTAGCAGCGATAGCGATGTCAATGTCAATGTCGTCATATTGGCTCGAGGTAGCGGGGCACTTCCTGCAGTGAACATCCGCCAGCCTCCGCCAACCTCCCGCCACCCTACCAGCCCGCCCATTCCTGCATGCATACCTGACCACCTCCTGTCCAACCCCGCAAAAACAAGCTTTCTTGAACAATATCATCCCGATCGTGTGGAGCGTTGCTATTCAGTCGGGTCTGAAAATGGAATGAACAATAAGGGAGTTTAACAGCGATTCACAAAAGAGAATAGACTGGACTTTGTGGTCTTTGTTGAAAACACAACAACTGGTCTCAATTTTCCTCTTCGCCCAAATCTGATCATGCCTGAGTATACAATGATCCCATCTGCGTGTACAATTCACCGTGATGTGACGTGCTCGTAGCCCAGCGCATGACCCGTGAATAGACGATATTGCTGCAGCGCTCTGGAAACAATGAGATGGGGTGTGAATGATTGAAACCAACGGTTTGCATCGTCTCTTGAAAATATGATCAATATTGGGTTTGGGCTGTACAGAGAGCCACCTGCACTTTATACAGCTAACAAAAATCCAGAGATTATTCGTCACGTCCCAAACGAAGATAGTGTATCGAAAGGGCATCGTCGCTCTGTCGCTTTGCCCATCCCTCTCTCATCAATTCACACAACGCCAAAGAACCCTATACTTCGACCCTTAGGCTGATCGACTTGGACCCTCTTCCAGCGTGCGGGATACTCTAAACTGACAGTATGGTCCCTATCTATGCTTCCCATATGTTTAGTTAGGCTAAATAGACCCTCCAACTTGGGGCTCACCAAGTTTCCTCCCTAAGAAAAGGTACGCTTTAGATGTGAGCACCAGTCACTGGACTCAAAGGGCGCCTTGAATAAAATAGCCATGCGCAAACGAACAATGTTTCTAATATGGGCTAAAATAAAATCATAATATCAGTAAGTTATAAAGAACCTTTGCTCTGCAAATCTTTTCCTAATATTGATCAGTAGGGACCAAAGGGAAATCCATTACCACGTCAACGTCATCATTTTAGATCATCGGTGCTTGCCCCACCCCGAGCCGTACGCAGGTGACCCCACAACGGCCAGGTCCGTGATGAGAAGCCTGTTTCCACTAACAAAGCTCCGTGATGGAGGCTTTTTGGGCCGGTAGCTTTGTGCGAATTAAACAGATAGCTTACTGGGGGAAATCCAGGTGGGTTGGCTCATGTGCATTGCTATCAGACTCCCTTGTTATCTTTAATCGCCCATTTATTTTAGTCATCGTACGTCTTGTCTGTATTCGTACCTTTCCCCGCAATCAACTGACCAGGCTGTGGCGGACGATCATCCTAAAGATGATGTTATACATCACACACAAGTGACATACTACGAGAGATATATCATCTTTCACCGCCGCCCATTTTGTTCACAGTAACAGACACGAAGCACAGTTACAGAAGGACCAGCAGTGCCACCACCGTTATCATGGCCCAGCGATACATCTCGAATAACCTCCCAGCTCAGATGCTGGGCTCTGCTCCAGGTGAGATTCTACCCTACACCTTAGAGCTGGTCCTCAAATACGCTCCTCCGCTCCCAGCCTACACGGAACGACATCTCGGCGGCCTCTTCACTGGCTACACTGGCCTGGCATACCTCTTCCTCCAGCTCTCGGCTATGCACCCTGACTTGCAAGTCTGTGGCCATAATCTAATCTACTGGACAAACCAGTATCTCGCTGGTGATCGGGGGCTCCTGGTACTGGAGGGTAAATGTGGCATCAGTTCCGAAAAGCTCTCTTTTGAAGCTGTACGAGCTTGTGTCACGAAAGACAAGGACGATGTGATAGAATTTCTTTCAAACATTCCCAGACTGCTCGGTCCTTACCCAACACCTCAGGATGACCCGTTTCCCTCAGAGATATGTCATGGACGAGCCGGGGCACTCTACCTCTTGCGCATGGTCAAGCACTGGGTCCCTGAATACGCACCCCTTATCGAGTCTCCTCTCCTGTGTCTCACAGAGAGGATCATGAACACAGATGACGACGGCCGCGGAAACTGGGAATGGCACGGTAGGCGGTACTTTGGCGCTGCACACGGAGACATTGGCATCATAACCCAACTGGCTCTCTCGAACCCTTCCCTAGCACCGCAGCTATCGTCCCGCATCGAGAAGCTCCTTGAACTTCAGACACCAGATGGCAACTGGCCAGACGGCGCGCGAAGCCTCAAAGAAGGCAGAACCCCAAGCCTTGTGCAGTGGTGCCATGGCGCTCCAGGATTCATCTATTCACTTTTATCACTACGCCCCTATTTCCCACTCCTACATGAGCAAATCGACACGGCCATCGAAAAGGGGCAAGAATTGATCTGGCGCCATGGCCTCCTCACAAAAGAGCCCAGCCTGTGTCACGGAATATTTGGGAATGCCTTGTAAGGCTCTCGTGACTCCATCTTTGATCTTGGACCTCGGCTATGATGTTAACCTCGGTGTAGGGTGCTCCCTCGAGGGCCTAGGAGAGAACACTTCCTTGCCCTGGCCACTGCCAACGCAGTAGATAAGGTAAAGCGTCATGACCCGCAACTTTTCGAGCCAGCAGCGTACGGCAAGAAATCGGCTGTCCTGTTGAATTACCTACCTAGTGCGGCATGGACATGGGCTGTCTGTGAGCAGGAAGCTCCTGGACTCATCATGTACAACGATCTCTGAAAGGATTCTGGTGGTTCGATGCGTATTTGCGATGGCAATTATTGGAGAGCAGCGTGAAGCGATAGCGGACGGATTCTTTTCGGCGTTCATGTTCCCATTAAAGATTGAAACAAGACTCCACTGTCGAAGCACATGGACACGATATTGTATGTCGGTAGCTGTCTGCAGGTTACCCGAGGATATGCAGCTTCATTCAATGGACAGGTGCCGCAGGCTCGGCCCGGCTTGGCTTCTTTCGAGATCCTTGAGTAAGAGCCGCAGGCCCCTGAGCCGCATGCTTGGCTAGATGTCGGTCGACGATCGGTGATGCGAAAAGCATTGCGTGATAAGTATCGTACAGTGGTTCGCCAGGATCCACACTCACATGTGTGTCCCGCCATGTAGCTCGTTCTAGGCTCCGTTACTCGGCCCATGGAGATTAATCGGGGTTTAAAAGGGTATTGGCATGATGTTGTTGGCCAGTGCATGGGTTCACGACACATGCAACTGCGGCTGATTTGAGGCTTAAGGGTCCACACCAACGCCGGATGACTACCGAATCCGATAACTGCCGATAAGAAATCGATGGGAGAAAATTCGGAGTGAGTTTTCAAGGGGAAGGGCCTTCTTTGGGTCAGTGTTAGTTCTGAAAATTCCCTTACCTCGGTGCCACGTTTCGTCGAGACAGCCACGGGTGGGCCAGCCGAGGTGTTGGCAGGTCGTACGATTTGATAGGAACGGACTTTGACTTGGCCAGTCAGTCGACTGGCGTAGATATCGAGATGCGGTGTGTAATGGACGGTGAAGATGCAGAGCTGCAGTATCGCCAGGGAATCGTGTAAGACGGATTGGCCGATTTGGAGACGAAACCAACAATGACGAGGTGGCTCTCGGCCGAAAACAGGCGGCGGGTTTAGCACAATACTAGCCACAATTTCCATGAAAGTGGGGGTATTGGCTTGACGTCCCGGCTGCAGGAAGCTGAACGACAGGGCTAAACTTACACGAAGCAATAATCCCAGAGAGGTCCACCCCGATTGAAGCGGAATGGCCCATCCAGAAAGGGGGGTGGGGTGAAGGATCTGGGATGAATGAATGGATTTCCACAATGGAGATGGGTCCAGCAGCGTTCATGCAGCGGGAGACAACCGCAAACGCTGAAGTTGGATGGGGAATTAGAGATAACACCGCGGAATCACCCCCGGTGGCTGGCAAAGCACGTTCCCAAAAAGCGGTCCCTGGGAAAAACCCACAGGCGCAAATGTCTTAACAGAACGGTCCCCATATTACGGCTCTGGCTGGTGAGGCATTTCCCCAATCCCGATGTTTGTCCTTGTGAGGGGTTTACACGCCTACAACGTCAAAGTTGGTCATGAGAAGCATCACAAAATTCCATCACACCCAGGCTAGGGCATGTAGGGCGGACCTGGCCTTCAAGGTACGGAGTCGGCCACGGGGAATTCCTTAGAGAATTTCCTACGCAATTAATGCACACTAGCTCGTCAAAGCCGAACAGCGACCCGTCTTCTCGAAGTCCACGGACTCGGAGGGCGAAACGCCGTCCAGCGAATAATTGGATCGCGACAGGGGCCTCGGCACGGAGAGTCGGCACCTATTTCAGCGACGAGGCTTGCTCCAACACGCCAAAGCAGCAAAACCGGGCTGAAGGTCCCTGGCAGCCAGGAAAGCCGAATTCCGACTCCTGCACGCTTTAGCCTAGCCCTCCCTAGTTCATACGCGTACTACCCGTGCCGTATGGTATACGGCAGGGCGTATACGAAAACCACATCATGACGTAGCGACGATGCTCGAGCTCCCGCAGGCCAGTGGGGCCGCGATTCATCAGACCACGAAACGCTGTGTTGGTTCAAGCACATGCTTGAGGCTCTGCAATCCTGAGCGTCGCCCGGCAAGGATCTTTGCTCAGTGAGACCCATTATCTACAGCACATGCATATCATTGGTGGAGTTTGATGTTTGTGACCTGTACCAGCATGTCTGGGGCTTGCCACTTCTATGCAGATGTAGGTACTGTTAAAATATGACTTAGCGCAATGCCCTTCAAGTTCGAGAAATATTTGTGTAGGTGGAGAAGGGTTCAACGAAGGGGAATGGAATATTCCATACTTCGGTCTAGTGCTAGTGTAAGAATCGGACATCCAACTGGCACAGGATGATATCATTTACGGCACTGGTAAGCCGCGTCAACACACCCTCGGAGCCCTTAAAAATAACACCGCGGCTTACAGAGCCGTCGCGATTCCCGTTGCTGCGAGGAACAGGCGATGGGGGTGAGAATCCGGTTTCACTGCATGGCTCTCGTCCTCTGGATTGTGGGGTATGGTGTTGTCCTCAGGCGGACACGGGCTGGCCTGGCTCGAGAAACTAGTTGTACCAGCGAGATGGGCCTCGGCAGTGTGGAATCTGACAGACTCTTTGTCGCTGAAATATGACAGCCATGGTGAGGTTGCTGCGGGAGCGTCTCATGTTTGAGACACGGTTCGAGATGACCTGGATGGTGAATCACGATCTACCCAGTGTTTGCTGACGTCTTGCTCTTGGAGGAGCGAAGCATAAGAAGATTTATAATCAACAGTGTCACCCTAGTCATGTGTCACACGGGGTCTTAAGCTTGATAATTAAGGTGATTGGGGCTGGGCCCAGCGACAGACAGTTCATGCTCCCTGATTTGGTACCGGTATGGCCATGGCATAAGCTGTCGCTTACAGCCCCCAATTCGGCATTTAAGACATCTGGGCGAGTACAGCGGATTTTCCAGTGCAGGCTGGGCCACTGCAGAACAAGGGAAGCATTCCAGAGAGGTTTCAATAGCTCAGGTAGGTCATCCACATGAAAACGAGCATTCCCCTGCGGGCGCCTGATCCTGACGCGTGTGTGAACCGGAGTTGGTTTAACTGGGTCGCTGGTGTCTCAACCAAACAGGGGACGGGGGAATAAACAGCGCATCATCAAGGGTCAGCCTCGCATTGTGTGAGGACCTTGAAGATGAGGCTAGCACGGCCCGAGGCTCTTTGTGACTGAAGTGTGTGTGTTGCGAATGCTCAAGGCGCAGCTCCGTCGGAGAGTGCGAATCACAGTAACGACCGAATCATGCACTGTGCGTCTCGGGCTGTTGACGGACTGCGGCGGGGGGCATCGAACCCGCTGTCGGCGCCGATCAAGGAAATTCGGATGCGAAAATGGAGAACGGAAAACCCACGGTTGCAATCTCGATCCCTACCCACCGACGGTCGGCACCGACGCGGCGAGGTGCATGGTTCCCGCGGCCTTCTAGAAGGCGGGAATGCGAGAAAGGGGGACCGGACACCGGTGTTCGGCTTTTGGGCTGTTAGTCCATCCTCCATGCGGCCAGGGGACGGACCCGGGAAGGGTGAGTCGACGCATGCATTCGATTGGGTCGCTCGCAATTAGAGACACTTGTCCCCAGTGAGTGACATAGCTTCCAAGACTTTGATCGGCTGGGCGATGCCGACTAGGTGTTGTGAGGGGTCCTCCGTCAGATGTCACCCACTGGTTCGGCGGCGCCAGCGCGATTGAGCTCATTCGGCGCGGTGATGTAATGGTGATAGCAGAGTCAGCTAATTCACGTTGTGGCTGCAGTTGCCACCATAGGCTATCTCCGGCCACATGGAGCCGAGGTATGGGGCTCTCTGCATGGTTTGGCTTGGTCAGATCAGTGCAGCAGTAGTCTGGGGATGGCATGGCAATGAGATAATTACGCCATCGTCTTTTGTACGTTGGTGTTTGGGCTGTCGGCGTCTCCAGCGAAGCCCTCGACTGGATGTGGGCAAGGGTTACGGCCCGGGAGACTTGAAGGTCCAGGGGATGGGGCTCTATTTCCGGTGGGTGTGTGCTATTGCCGATGTAGGACGGCAAGCTAGCGTCGTTGTTGCAGATCAGGGTTTTTTCTGGATGGTGTTGTGGTGGGCTTTGGGGTTGGTTGGTGTTGGGTGGTGTTGGTCAGGATGGATGGATGGAGTTAAGCACACTTACATTACACATTGCACGGTTGAGCCCTGTACTCCTCCTCCTCACGCCAAGCTGTCATCTCATTCGGTGCCGGCAGCTCGGCATCAGCCAAAGAGGCGAAAACTTTATTCATGTAGATAAGACTCGGTGTGAGAAGACTTGAAGCTGGAGGTGACAAGCCAAGGGCGCATGACGTCGTTGGCCCGTGAGATGGCACGCCTCACGAGCTCTGCAGACAACTAAAGCAACAAGAGAGGGTCGAATACAGGCACCATCAAGCGTAGCGTCGAGGTTTTCGACTCTGACCAAGCCGGCGAGCGGTCGCCGAGACTTGTCCGCATGCAAGTGCCGGGCGGGATGTACTTGGCTTCATGGGTGTGAGCAAGCAAGCATGGGCCTAGACTGTCTCTCTTCTCAATAGGGACGGATAAACGAGCATGAAAGAGTCAAGACCTTGCCGGGGGGCCCCATTGTGCGAAGCGACCACAGTCTAGCGGATCCACGATGCAAAATTGCGAGTGGGCTTTTTTTGCTTACTGATGATGGCAAGGCCTCAAGTGTGAGCACGGTGGAAAGAAGAAAACCCCCGGGCGAGAGGCGGGGGATTTGGATGTTTATCGAAGAAAAATCGAAAGGGGGTGCAATGGAGGGAATTGGTGGAATTGGCTACAACGACTACATCGACTACAACTTTAAACATATCAAGGCATCCCGTTAATTAGAGCACTTGACCAGGTCTGACTGGGCTGTGCTACACTGCGTTTAATGAGGAGTGTCAAGTGAGCGACCGATTGCTCGCGATCGATGGGGTTGAAAATGCCGTCCGCGGAGTCCGATCGGGGTCGGCTCTAACAGAAGTCCGGGCTTGAGTTTCCCTAGGCCGTCTCATTACATCCATGAGCCACCATGCGTCACCACTCACCACCCAGCGACGGCGTGCGGCAGAAGCCCGCCGGGCTAGTGCGTGCTTGTATATCCGCCGGACGGGAAGAACGAAAAGGGTCGAGGTCGGTGACGGAGTCGTGGGCGCTTGCTTGCCACCCCCGGAGTGTGCCGTCGAGGGGGGGATTGTCCATCAGTAGGGCTGTGCGGCGAGGACGACCGAGAACGAGCGACCGAGAACGAGACCGCAACAACGTCTTGATCTAGGGTTTGGACTAGCACGGGCGGAGTTGTTGATGCCATCAAAACTCGGGTAGCAGAGTTGCAGCGCCGGCGTGCTTTAACCTTCCGAGACTGCGCGCGCGTGGATGGGCGCTGCGCTGGGCGAGAGAGGAGAGGGCGTGGGCGTCGACAAGGGACACGGGTGCATGGGGTGGGCCGTGGATCACGGCCGGTGATGCGGATTGACTGGATTGACTGGATGAGCTGGATTGTTTGCTGGAGATGTGCAGCGGTGGGGACCCGGGACGGTGAGCTCATGACCCCCCATGATTTCAAACCGTTCTCTCCAGTCCGTCAGTAGCCCGGCGCGCTTCCAAATCAATCCCCCTCCAACCTCCGGGAGCCGCTTACTCACCTGTCTCAAAGTCCCAAACGAAGCCTCACTTTTGGAGCACAGACCCGATCACCACGAAACGAGCATAGCTCCTGCTTTTGGCTTTGATGAACTTCATGGACCCCCATGCTTAAACCCGAGTTTATATCTGCATATTCCAAGGAAGCACGACAACACAGCCCGTGTCCAGTGTGTTGTTGCCACATATCAAACGGGCACTACTATCGCGAGTATTCGGCGTCGGTCTCGGAGCCGTTATTCATGGCCCCAGTGCCCACCCCCCCTCCCCCCCGTCAAAGCTTCACTGACAAGGGACGGAAAGGGGATCTTCGATATCTCGTGGGATTGGTCGCTGGAGCTTCACCAGCCCGCGGCCGCCCGCGGCCACCCAACTGACGGCTCACTCGAATCAACTTACAAGGGTTGCAGGGGCCGCAAAGGTACCCCCATCCCCCCATGCAGTCATGCCAACTCTCTCTCGTCTGGGTGCGCCGCCAGGACGGGATTTTGCGGTTTTCGGTCCCTGATCATCTTCGTCGTGGCCTCCCTGGCTCTGGCCACCTGCCTCGCCGCATGCCAGCTAGGCCCAGACGTCGAGCCCCGGTCCGGATGCAGGCACTTGGCTTCCCAGAGACGTAGCTTGGCGTCGACGGTTGTCGCCTCTCTACAATGCCGCCCCATCCCGGTCTTGCGGGCGATGCTACCTGGTCCCCTGTCATCGTCGACATCATCGCTCACGGAGGGTCGGCATCGCGGCATGCCGCAGAGGACCTCCCTGCAGCGGCCATGCGCGTTATGCTGGAAAACACGGCCTTTCTAGAAACCAACACAGCGGTTGCAGACAGGGCATCCCCACGCGGAGGCTGCGCTCGTGCCTGCTGTCGTGCTGTGGTGGTTTTGTTTTGTCCGGGTTCCCGTCCCCCATCGTCCATGGCCATCCATGACGAGACCGTCCAAACTCACCTGCAGCCGTGGTCGAGACTATATGAACTCACCTCATCGCCCTTGCCGGTATTAGAGATCTCCTTGCTCATCCACTTTTCCACCCCACAAGAGCTTGTTGTCTCAGTCTCAAGGCACACACCTCATAGCCTCATACACGTTGCAATTGTCCAATATCAATCTGATCATCCCCGATTTCCCCTCCTCCTTACCCCTCCACTACGACGGCCTTGCACTCATTAAGCAACCGCCGACGAAAGCAGTCAGCTTCCATCGCACTGGGTAGCCTATAACGGCACCGTTGTGTAATCAAACCGCCATCCAAAGCAACGCAACAACGCAATATAACGCGACATAACACCGTCGTTGGTTCTAGTTTACCGGCCCCCAAGCCGCATGTCATCAAACCAGCAGCCAGCCAACTCAACTGCTCCGACTCCACCCAGCTATCACAGGCTCACGGCCGCATAGCACACAACACACCCAGTCCCTAATAGGTTGTATCTCGCTCTCGCTCTCGCTCGCCCACGCTCGCCCAGGGCCTCAGCCTCGCACCTCGCACCTCGCTGCCCTGCACTGCGGATCAGCAATCAGCGCTCTTCCGCTTCCAGCACTCCGCTCCCAGCACCTCAAACCGCCTGCACAAGCGCTCCGTCAGCGCCAGCAAACAGCCCGTCAGCCCACCCACAAGCCTCCCTCAGGCCTCTCCCTCTACCCTTCTACGCTCCTCTCCCCTAAGTCCGCAGCGCCGCGCGGACTTTTGGCTCTGCTAGGGTCATCAACCAAGTGCTGCGACGCCGCGGGGCGACCCACACCCTCCTTCGCCGGGCCCTGTCGCTCTCGCTTTCTCGGACATAAAGACCTCGCCGACGGTTAATGCCACACCCCATACACCCGTGCACGGCGGAGTCTTGATTAAAACCCTCCGAGTGTACACTCCGAGCCCGTCTCACCTAATCCACCCCAGGGCCGTTGTACGCATGCACATCTGCACATCTCAGTCTTCCTGGCCTTCTCAGACACACTCCCACCCGCCCTCACACTCCCATCCCAAATCCCACTCCCCCACCTAAACAAGCTGCGCTTTATATCCTCCTTGGGTCTTGCCCATTATTAAGCCTCCCTGGTCCGTTTTTTCTTACTTGGTTCCTCCTTCAACGGGTCTCCTCCATTATTATTATACAACGTCCCTTCCCGGCTTTCTGGTTTCCTCACCTCATCCATTCCACTTACACACTCTCATCTTCAACTCGGTCTGGTTGCCACCCCAGCCTCTCCGTCATACATCACATCAACCGCCACAATGGGTTCACATAGCTTGCCATCCCCTCCTGCGGATGACCACAAGTCTACCCTCTCCCGAAAGAGCACTTCCTCAAGTACCAAATCGGTCAAGCCCGTCCACCGAGCATCAAAACGTGCCAGCTCCAGTGCTGCTACGATACACCACCATGACCACGTTGCCCACAGCGCTGGCATGGATGGTCGACACAAGAGGGTCTGGAAGGCCTGCGAGCGGTGCCGAATGAAGAAGACCAAGGTATGTCTGATAAGCTCATTCTCCCTGACAATCCCAGCTAATATAAACACAAGTGTGACGGTGAATTCCCTTGCAAGCGATGCAAGGACGACGGCTTGGTCTGCACCGCCGGTGTCCGCAAGAAGATGGAGTATAAGCAGCTGCCGCGAGGGTACGTCATATAAGACATCACAGCTTCGCATGTCACTTACACCATCTAGATACGCCGAGGTTCTCGAGAACACCCAACTCGCTCTCATCGCTACCGTTCACAAGCTCTACTCAATGGTCCGAAGTGGCCAACAGTGGGATCTTGGTGAGCCCGAATTGAACGACCGAGGCCAGCCCGTAATCCACAACATTGCCCAGAAGCTTGGCTGCATCCGACCCAACAGCGACATCGATCTTCCCGTTCACTCAGTGTTCCCCGAAGACGAGGCGGGCATGGCAGAGCTGGCTCGCCAGCTCGAGGACCAGCAGAAGGACCAGGAGCCTCTAAAGGAGATCAAGGACACCGACTCGTCAGTGTACAACCGAACAGAGCGCGCCTCGTCATCAGAAATCGATCACTCCGATTTTGAGCAGGATTACCGAAAGGCAGCCTTTGGAAACAACAACGCCATGACTCTCTCACCGCAGAGCTTCACCGGCAGCCACGACTTCGATTTCGCCGCACCGCCGCCCGAGATGGACCCGACGACCCTGTTTCCCTCGCAATCGCCCTCGATACCCAACTTCCCCGCCTGGACCATGAACAAAGCTCAGCCTAACGACCTCACCATGCAATTTCTCCAGCAAGCCGGCGTCATGCAAAATATGGACCTACTAAATCAGGGCCTGGTGGAGTCGGAATTTGGCACTATTAAGCCCCACGTTCTCTCGTGTCCCAACCCTGAGGTTATGATGGGCATGGGCGACCCCATGATCTATTCGGGCTATGACGGCGAGCCGATGCGACTATGACCGCGACCATGATACGACCATGACTTGCGCACGACCTGTACAACATGTATAGATTTTGTTAACGACCATCTCCCTCACGTCCAAAAAATTCGACACGCGGCACGGAGTTTTGTCATCTTCACTTCGATATTATTTGTCTTGGGTTTTATCTCTTTGTTTTGGGATCTACAACGGTGTTTCGAGAATCTCGAATCTCAAAGGATGCCGAATGGGGCTCGGCATGGCGTTGGCTTTTTGGTGGGATGGGATAGGGCACTTGTATAGCTCCCGCCTGACTTTCTCACCTTGCGAGGAAGGATCCAATGGCGGTGGGATGGAGGGCAGGGAAATGGCAATGGTTGGTACATATGGCATGGCATCAAGCTGAAGCCCAAGCGCCGGGGCTCGAAGCTGGTGCTGACAGGATGGGGAACATCTCTTTTACTTTTGATAGACCGGCGCGCAGATACCTCTTAATCCGACTCCCCCAATCCCAATCCCTAATCGGACGTTCTCTCAAGTACCGCGCGGGTGCCGTAAAGGTGTGAAGACGTGTGGAGTGAATTCCGCGGTACCATTCAACCAACATTGGCCTGCATGGCTTGTGTAGCATCGCCAGTTTCCGTTGAGCCGTCCCTCCGCATCTGCCCAATCGTCATCTGCGACCAACCAACCCCCCATCAGATCATGCATTTCTTGATTGCCCACTGTGCCTGTCGCCGGACTGGTCTGGACATCTATCAGCCCTTTTCTCTTCGCTCGCCGGGGACGGCGAGCACGGTGGGCCCAGCGCCACCCCTTGCAACCTGGGTCCGCGGACAAGAAGCAGCCAGGGCACAAACTCCGTGGACCATGGCAACGGGCGCTGTTCCGCATGGCGTGGTGCAAATCATGATCTAGATTGATCAAGGCAGCAAAAAGGTCCAGCCACACACCCCCTTTCAACCATTCCCCTCTCTACAGGCCCAATAGCAATTCACTAGGTACGGACGAATTAATTCATGATGACATGGGGGGCACGCACGAGCGCGAGTGACTCCCACCAGCCCCCGGGCGGCCTGGACGAATGAATGGCTTTAAGCTGCGTGTTAGTCCGTGAATCCGGGCGGCGGTAAGTGCCGGGCGGACATTGTGAGGTCCCGCACCGCAGCGCACAACTAACTGTTCCGCACCGCAGACGCCGCATGGTAAGGGTGCCGCAGAGCGCCGCTGTAATCAGTAAGAGTCATCCACTGTCATCCAGCATCATCGAAGGGTCCCTAGCTGCTCTAGCGCCCTTGTTTTGTCAACGCGCGCGCGCGCGTGGGCGGGTGGGGTCGTTTTCGATTTTTAAGCTGGGCTCGGAGCCGGTTTGTCATCGCCGGAGCGCGACTTGGGATTTCAAGCCTGCTTACAATAGCATCGCCGACGAGACATTGACGCAGCATTACTACGTTAGTAGCGCCAGCATAACATAACGCGAGCCACGGCCGGCCGTAACGCCAGCATAACGTAACCCTAGCCACGGACATCTGATAACGACATTGTTGATTTGGGCCAGCCACACCAGCGGCCCAATGGGTAACGGAGTCCGGCACGGGTGAATGAGGGGGGTCAGCCCTAAGGACGACGGGGGCGCACGACTGAGACGGATGAAGGCGATCGCTGGAGTTTCACAGCAACTCGCCGGGGACAACGCTGTAAACCCCGGGCGGGCTCCTTCTGGCTCTCGCATCTTGGGCCTCCCAGCTGCCCTGGAACATGGCAGCGCTCGTGACCGGGTGCATGGAAGGGCCATGCCCCTGCCTAAGCGCTGCGTGTCCTATGCAATAACCTGTTGTGAAATTGAGCTCTTGACTGAGACGCTCCCCGCGGAGTGCGGAGTGCGGACTCGAGCGGCGTCCATCATGAAGAATCAAGCCGGCATTCGGGCTCTTGCAAGGCTCCGGGCAGTGGGGCGTGTGGCCCTGAGTGGACGGGCCACGGGGCGTGGGCCTAACCTATTTCCTATTTAGGCAATCAGTTTCGAGCACCTTTTCTGATGCTCTGTGCTTCTGTGACAGTCCCGAGGAGGCGGATAGTGCCAGTAAGAGCATTTGGCGAGATCCTCCAAACGTGCAGAGGCGCAGTGTCAGCAAACGTCACTGCTAATTAGCCCCTAAACGACCCCTAAAATCCAGAACGATCGCGATGGATGGATGCACTCCATGCACTGGGTCTTTAGAGGATCTGCCAAGTCGAATCAGTCCCTACACCCTGTACTGCGCAGTGATCCATGATGGCCCATGATTAACACCATCCCTACACATCCACCTGCCCATGCACGGATACTCGCAGTCGGACTCGCATTCTCGGATTCCCTCGCCGTCACTCAGACTCCCACTAAGCCCCGGGCGTCTCCCCTCCAGGGTTGGCGCCAGCGAGCAAGCCACCAGCGACCAGCGCCCAGTAGCTACCCAGGCCTGCAGCCTGCAGCCTGTGGCCTGTAGCCGACCCCAGACATGTTGGCCGGGTGGTGCACGGCCGCCCTGCTGCTATCAATGACACTGACGGCACGGGTAAAGCTGTGGGGCCGGGTACGGCAACGCTCGTCCCCTCTGCAGCATGGAAGCTGAGCCCGGCGTTTTCACACCGCCGAGGCGCCGAGGCGCCGAAGTACCGAAGCGATGCGGGAGAAAAAGTAAGTGAGAAAATTAAGTAACTTAGCGATCAATGTGAATCGCTTGTGGGGGACGGCGACACAACCCGACAGCAGGCAAAAGCAAGCACGCGATCCATTCTTATTTCACAGAGTCTAGTCGTGTGGCATTCACAATTGCATTCGCGCCGGAGGGAAACGTTGTACAGTGCCATACCACACCTACAAACCTTGTGCAGGTAGTACAGCTAGAGTTGCAGTTGTAGCTCCCCCTGTCAACACCCACCCAATTGATTCCAAACGGTGGCTTGTGGGTTTGGCGACATCCAGCACACGGTATTACTCCGTCCCGTATGCCGTAATCCGTATTGCGTATTCCACGTCCAATCCCGATCGCCATCTGTACTCACCTAACCCCTAGGGCGAAACAGGCAATGGCCGGGTACAAGGCGCAATGCGAGATTGTTCGTCCATCCGGGCGTGGTGGCTCAGACGTGAGAGAACGCGTAACAGGGCAGTAACAGGGCCGTAACAGGGGCACAAGAAAGTCTTAGTATAATGAGGTGCTGGGCATTGACACTTGGCGGAAGCCCAAGCGAAACCGTGTGAGCGAGACCGTGTGAGCGAGAATGGAAATTTATACGACCAGGCGAGCGTGATTGGCCCAGGGGCCAGTATAAGGCTTGGCACGCGCAAATACGATTGGGCCCCGGTCGCTAGCCAATGTTAGAAGGGCGAGTCCGAGCAATACGATTCCAACCTTATTCACCTCCCCGCAAGGAATGACAGGCACGGCTTCAGAAGAGCCAAGGAAGCACACAGCCTGGGCGTCGCAAGCAGCCCCCATGACCTCTGCCACTGTCTTTCCCCTCACCACACCCCTTGCTTGACCCCTTGGTGGACAAAATTACCCCGTCAGTCGATACGCAGACACCAATATGGCCATCTTGGGCTGCCTAACTGGGCAGTGCTACACGTATTGCTCGGGTCCTCACTGGATACGCGGGTCGTCTTTTTGTTCCCCTCCTGAGACCCAGGGTCTCCCGCGCGCTACCAGTCCCCTGAGAAATTGCGCTGCGTCGCAGCCTTGGCGAGGGGAGGCGCAGGCACCCTTAGCTACCCCTCAAACCCGCGGATTCTTCGACCCTGGGGATCCCGCCCCGTTGGCGCATCCTCCGATCGGGACCCGGAGTTGGAGGGCCACTCGGGGGAACTCTTGGGTCCGGGCCTGACGGTGTGTGTTTGTTTCTGCTGCCTGGGCGAGTTGCGCGGCCTCGCATGGCCGGGGGGCGCCAGAGAAAGTGCCGTTGAGCCACAGCGCCTGAAAACGTCAGACGCGTCACTGAAATCTCCAGATATGTGTCCAGAATAGGCTTGATACCGCGACATCACTTGTAGTTGGATTCTGACACCCCCTGACACACGGTGCACGTGGCTGCAATGACAGGGAGTTGTCGGGTGCCTTTTCAATGTCCGCATCGTATCAATCATTGCAGAGGATAATCAGCCATAACGCCTTGCTCCCTCCGTAATTGTACCCATCGGCATCGCCCAACGCCGGTTCCGATCTTGGTGGGTTGCCTCCCGAAACCCTGTCCAAAGCACACCATGCCCCTTAGTTCTTGATATCCAGCACCTGTGTCAACACGCCCTCACTGGCCCTCCACCACCGTGCCCGTTCTTCCAGATCGTCCGCTGCACCGCCCAATGCCGCCTCCTTCCTCCGCCGAGCCTCCTTTGCGGCCGTTGTGCTGTTCTGTCGCTTGGTCTCGAGGGGTTGCAGCTCGGCCTGGAGCCGATCGGCCTCTTTCCGCTTTCGGGGTACTTTGGCCTGGAGGGATTCCAGTTCCCGCGCAAGTTCTTGCTGCTCCAGCTTGCGCTTCGTCACGAGGTCCAGTGTCTTGGCGAGGGGCAGGCTGAGGTTGGGATTTGATCCCGCGGGCATCGCTTGCGACTCTCTTAGCTGCGCAATCCGCGCGTCCAACTCTTCAATCTCGGAGGGCAGATTCTGAAGCTTGGTAGTTTCAAGCTGGACGCTCTCGTATCGCACGCTCAACTCTTTGCCCTTCCTCTCCAGCTCGGACACCATGTCTGCCACCTCAGTCTTGAGCGCCTTCAATTCTGACTTGGCAGCCGCATTCTCCTTCTCGAGATCCAAGTTCTCCTGCATCGTTACGATCAACGGCGGATCGCCCACAATCGCGCGGATGAACTTTTCTTTCGTGACCTGCTCCACGTAGGAGAATCGTAACTTGGCGAAGAGCTCCTTGTAGTGGGTGAGATCAGCCTCTAAACCGGCCGGTGTTGGCGCATCAAGGGACGCATTTGATGCGTCCGAGGTTCGCTGGCGCGCATCGTTTGATGTTGCGCTCGAAATGGGTTCGCTGAGTCTGATGATGGAGATTTCGTGTGTTGATTGAAGCTGCTCCAAGGTCCCGAGGGCCTTGTCAATCTTGTTCCGGTTCATGGTGTGATGTAGGCTTTTGTTGAATTGCTCGGTGTCTGTTCTTGCAAATGCTGCCAGTGAAATGTGATGTCCAATTCGTAGGCCTGTGTTTTGCCGTTTGGCGCAAATTGTTGATGAAGATCGTGGTGTCTATGATGCGCGCACCATGATGTTTACATCCAACCCGATTTGGGTTAGTGCGGGACAGTTGCTTATCTAAGGCGGTCGGAGGCGGCAGATTGCATTGACGTGAAGCTCCGTCTCCGCTGCCCATGGTACTCTGAACTTCACCCTTGGACGAATTTGGCTCAACGTACCCTACACAACGCGGAGGAACGTGCGACTTTGGAAAGTCGCAAAGGAATCACTATGGGAAACGATGAGATCTTGACTGACGACTACGTCGCTGGCCTTCTCTCCCAGGAGGCCAATGACTGCTCGCTCAAGTACTCAACAATGGGCATGGATGCGTTTCGCACCGACAAGAAGTAATGGAGTCCCCCGACATGGATATGTAGCGAGTCTGTTGCTGACGGCGCTTCAGACCGGCGAACATGCTTAAACCGAACACTCGATTCTTACGACACATCATCAAAGACACCGATACACACAACAAAGCGCTGCTCGCGAAGGAAGCGGCTGAGTCACGGGCGCGCTTGAAGGATCTTGAGCGCACTGAAGAACTCAAGCGGCGAAAGACGAATCCGAATTCCCGGGACATCAGGAAGCGGCAGATGGGCGACATCCATGCCATTCTTGGGGGTAAGAAACGCCGGCCAACCGGTGACGAGGAGGTGGCATCTTCGAGCCGAGACTCAAAGAGCCGCGAAACCTCTCGGAGGTCTGACAAGGATCAGGATCTGTTCAATGATCGGCACGAAGAACGGAAGCATCACGGACGGTTGGCTCGAGGTGAGGGCCGGCACAGCAAGAGCGATAGCAGATCACACCGAGAAGAGCGCCGGAAGAGATCACGAGAGAGGGATTCTGGATCTGGAGAGGAGGACAGACCACGTCACAGCCGCAGACGGAGAGACAAGTCTGACAGGTCTAGGTCACCTGAACGCCGACGACGATCACATTCGCCAAGAGAGCGGAAGGCCCCACACCGACATCGTTCGCCAATTCACGACACGAAGGGGAAACCAAAGCGAAGAGCGGAGGAACAGGAAGGCGATGATTCAGATATGGACGACCTGATCGGACCGGCACCACCTCCGAAGTATCGCGGACGAGGGACCGTCGGGGGTTCTTCGGGCATCGATCGACGCTTCTCAGAGACCTATGACCCCAAAACCGATGTCCAGATGGATGACAACGATGCGGGCGGTAACTGGGACGATGATGTTGAGGCGTTTAGAGACCGCCAAAAGCTCAAGCAAAACCAGGAACAGCGCATGAGGGCGGCCGGGTTTGCGGATGACCAGATCCAGCGCGCCACGTCAACGGACGCCAAGTTGGCGGAAGGTGTCCAATGGTCCAAGGCCGGCGAGAAGAGAGAATGGGATCGTGGGAAGGCAGTCGGGGCCGATGGTGTTGTGGGCTCTGAGGAAGAGCTCTAGGGTAGTCGTTGAGGTTTAGGATGTAGTAGGGCGTTGGTGTTGGGATGAATGAATTGGACTTGGTTATGGACGCTATAGCATGAGGTGGCAACGCCTGGATTTTAGAATTTGGTTACACGCATTTACGAGCTTCTCAAGGAAGGGACAGACAATGGCGTATTGAATAGAAATCAGTTTGAATGCGAGTCTGAGTTTCACATCTTCACTTCCGGGATCCTGTCAGGTCAGTTAAACGAACAACAATCTTCATTCGGAAGTCCTGGTTAGGCTGCCAGAATTGGTTTCGACACCATAAGGCAACGCAACTTCTCAAGTACATCCATTTCGGTTCATCAATGTCGTGTTCAACGGCGATCTTGCTCGGTCTGTTGGATTAGGCACACAGCGCGCCCAGATACAGTCGAGATTCGCGGATTGGTCGAATAGGGTAAAGTAAAGTCGGACGATGTTGACATTAAGATAGGTTCAAGGTTTTTACTGTATCAATACTTTTCTCCCAGTCCCCTGATTCACACAACAATATAACGATTGATGGAATGCGAAACCATCATTATCAAACCTGGCCGCCGGCTATCCTCGACGATTGTCTCTTCATCCGTACCCCGGGCATAAACATTAGCCTAGAAAATAAATTCTGAGTGTTTATCCATTTAAAACCCTACCCATTGGTTATTGTTTTGATTTATTTATAAAGAAAGCCGATTGATACGGTGTCGAAAGGATATGCTCGGACATACCACCAACAGCCAGGGATGGGGAATGGAGAAGTAGCGTTCCGTGCTGAATTAATAAGAGCTCCAAGGCCCTAAGTTATAAATAATCAGACCTAATATACTACAATGAAACCAGGTATTATCACCTGGTGGAATATACACAATGAGGTTCCCTAATCTTAGGATGCTTGATTAAGCAAATCGAAAGTGTTAAGTGACGTAGTTGCGAAGTTGGGGAGTGGCCTTGATGAAGCTCTTGCGTTAGGACAGAATTAGAAGTTAAGGCCTCAAATATGAGAGCTCGGAGTGGTATAATGCTTCCAAGTGTATTTGACAAAACATACTGACGGCTCTGGTTTCTAAACTCCATAGCTCGTTGAGTTTATCGCCATATTGCACACCCCACTGGAACTGTTGTCATGAGAAAGCAACCCAGCATGTTTCTATTAGCAAGCTCCCAAGTTCTGGCCGGTTAAAGACTCGTATAATAAAGGATCACTACTATCTCAGCACCATTCCCACACCGAATAGCCTACCGTACTCATGGCTGAAATTCGGCTCGAACTTTCATGACGGGCCGTCATCGAAAGCATCAGCATCGACATCTCAGATAACAAATTGAGGCTCGTTTAGTTGAGTCTCAACTTTGTCAATTTAAAAGGGTGTCCCAATTGAAATTATTTCGAATTTAATCGTGGAGGAACGGATTGACGGAACTCAATTGTAATCAGAAGAGAACTTTGGCACAGATGGTTGAATGCAGACTAATCACCATCTATCCTGATTACTGTATCTCCATCGATAAAATCTCGTCCTGCATGCTTATCACATTGGTACAGGAGAGGTTGGGGTGCTGTTTGAACTGTCCATGGTCGAGGTGCCATTTGACTGGCCCAGCCGATTTGTCCTCGGATGCGCCATCAACTCAAACCTCTCAACCTCATGATTAATCCATATGGGAAGCCGTGAGCCCGGCGTCAGACTTAAGATATCAACAGATCGAGAAGTGGAGAGACTTCAAGAAGGATGATGAGCGCCAAATCAATTGGGTTCAAGAACCCTTCAAGTGTCGCGCAGGGAGCTTGCGCCACCAATTCGAGTTTGAGCGGTTCTGCAGGACGGGAGTGGCAAGGTTTGGCATTAGCAGGACACGCACCTTTTTGCTGGGGTTCGGATTTACGACTTGTCAACTTGGATTATGTTATGGTCGAGGAATTTCAAGATTCGTAGTACTTGGAATGGAGGTTTGTTCATATGATAATTAAAAGGAGTGGCCAGTGGCGCGAGCCATGATGAAGAGGTTAAAACGGACAGGTGCATGCTGCGATTAATTGACAAAATTGAGATATTTTTATCTGCGTGAATTCGAAATGTTAACTAATAGAAGTCGTGAGCACATACGAGAACTTTATAATTGCTTGGCTTCTTCGTCACTTTATTTCCATCGTCGTATTTTTATCGCTTAATTTCATTACTTCATTCTTTCATTATTATTTTATTCATTTCTTTCTTGTTTTATCCATCTGTGTGTTGTTCCTTATCTAATTTGTATTTTAATATCGTTTATTCCTCGTGAACTATTTCTTATTGGATCATTTATTTTATTTACTTTCGTATTAATTACTTCTACATTGTAGGGTAAGTGCCGCCACCATCTGGTATGTTGGCGACGCGCTAAAACAACGAGGATGCCGGCCTTCACTGGGGAAAAGTGTTGAACCCACCGTCTGAACCTTCGTCGGCAATTCTTGATGCCTTTTAGTGAGAATGAAGGAATGGTCGGCGGCCATATCCCCGGGTTCGTTTGAGAAACAATGGAAATTGTGGTAGAAACTGTGGACTTCAATGGAGCTGAAGGGAAACAATGGAAGACGGCCTCGGCTCCACGTCTCGGTCGAGGCGAATGGAATTGAAGTTTGCGATTGTTCAACTAGCTTTGTCTTAGGGTTTGAAAACGCAAAGAACACCAAGGAGATACGGATACACAGCACATAGAACGTGAATTGAGTTTGCGCGTGGAAGGAGGTTGGATGGGAATCCAGATCCCCTCAACTACCGCTTCCGGGGGTTTGGTGAGGCTAGCGAGACACTGCGAGTCACTGGAATGCAAGGCGACGAGGCGCATGGCAGCATGTCTCAGGCCGAACTGAGAGTTGGACTGCGAAGGGAGCCGATTGTTGCCGATTGTTCAAGAACAGAGATTCTAGACAAAGGGGTTGTTGACGAGCGGTGCCCGAACCGGAGGCCTGTGGGAATGGGCGCATTGCGATGTGACGACAACGTCTTACGACCGCCATCGGCAGATAAACGGGAGACTGGCAGTCCAGGGTCTTCAGAGACAATCATGCTTGGGATCTGCGTCCGGGGAGCGCATGTTTCTTGTGTCCAATAATAGGGGCAATTTATCCCCGCCCCAACTATCGCGTTCAATGCCGGGCGCAATAAACAAACAATTGTAGACGCATGCATAGTCGACATCCTGGGGAGGTATAACATTTATGGAAGGGAACACGAGGAAACAAGGGCGCTAGAATGGGGAGAGCTATTTTTACACCAGGAACAAGCTGCTAAAACACAAGACAAGACAAGGGAGCAGGGAACATGGATAGCATTCAGGAACCGCCGACGATGCGCACGGATTCCGGGCTGAGCCCTTCGTCCTTCGCGTCCATCTACGGTGTAAGAAGCTTTGCATGGAAGCCGAGTCGTATTGGTCTGAGCGACAAGATAAGGCGGGCTCGTCTTAGCCTCTGATATTTTCTCTTCAGCATGACGCTCTCACGTGCGGAGCAGAGGTCGATGTTCTTGGCCCATGTGGTGGTGGTGGGATGGATGGACGGCTAGACAGAACAGACCTCCTGAGCTGGCCCTGTGGTTTCAGCAGGGTGATAAAACGCCCGGCCCAGGGGCGCGGCTGTTGATTCCGCTTTCGTCGTGTGAATCGAAACGCTGCAGCTGTCTTGCCGAGAGAAGCTTCGGCTGAGGATCTCTGAGATCAAGCGCCGCCTGGGCGCATCAGAGGCCGATCGCGGTCCAAGTGGTGAAGCCGGACATGTGCTGTCGCAGATGGTTTGGTGCTGCGGGGGCTCTGTTTGTTCGATTTGCTGTTGACGTGATGTGAAGCCAGTGGCGTGGCGCTCCAGTGGGCCTGATGCGTCAGTCTGCCGCCGCAGCCACAGGCGCCGGCGCCCCAGTTTACGGCAGAGCCAGTCCTAGTCCGTCCTGTTGCAGTCAGTGAGTGGTGCTGTCGGCGCGTTCGTCTCTCCGCTGCGCTCTCTCCCCACTGCCCACGAAGCCCGAGCCCTGCACTGACTGAACCTGAGACAGTCGGGCCTGGGTGAGGTGGGATTGGTCGACTGGAGCCCCGACGCCATTTGCTGGCGGCGGCGACAGCGAGAGCAGAGACGGCCGTAGCTGGAAGCGCGCTGCTCCCGGCGCCCATAGCAGTCCCAGCGTCGGCGGTCCACCGTATTCAGTACAGCTGCTGCAAATACGAAGACATGATGGATGGTGTTGGGTGTTAGGCCGTACGGGTACAGGTACAGGTGACAGGGCCTCGGCCTCAGCATGGGCACCGGGGGTTTGGGCGCCCACTAGTGGTCCGCTCCACTTGCCTTGTCCGTCGTTCGTCAGCTTCTGGCGTGTGACGTACTGGCAGCCCACGCAGCCCACGCAGCCCACGCAGCCCACCAGCAAGCCAAGCACATGTCCATGCGCCTCAGTCGATGCCTTTGTCCCATCTCTCTTCCGGCCGAAGTGTCACCCTCCATCCCATACAATACATCTTGTGTGCTTGTGCGCTTCTTCCTTTCCGGTTCCTCACACCTCTGCTCTTCTCGCGCCGTGCTCAACCTCAACCTCAACCTCGACCCCAGGCTTCCCAAGTCCCCATTGCAGCGAATGATCAGCGCGATACCAGCGTCGGTGTTGGTGTCGTTATCCTAAGGCGACGCAAGGCGGGAGGCGCACATCACATCACCTCACCTCTCACCTCACCACCTCACCTTACCAGCCTTCTTCTCCGCTTCCTCCAATCCCCCTCTTCTGTCGCATACTCGCATACTCGCAGATTCCTCCCCAAGACAGCAACCGCCACCATGCGTCCTCCTCGGATCGCCATCCTCGTCTTCTTTATTACAGCGTCCCTCTTCCTGCTCTTCCGCGCTCTCACCTCGTTGCCCCGATCCACCGCCGGCGCTTCCAGCTACCCCGCCACCTCCAAATCCACCGACTCAAAATCCCAGTCCACATCCAAGTCCCCAAAGACGGTATGGGGCTTCATGTACTACAACACGCCGTTCTCTCTGTTCCCGCCCAACGCCGCCATTAGCTTGACCGAAGACAACAGCACCTCCTTCGCCGCCCGCCCCGCCGCTTTTGGCCCAAAGCTTGTCTCAAAGGGCCTGAGCGGCCAATTGTGGGTGGGTAGCGGCTTTGCCGAAGATACCTTGAGCTCAGGCGGAGAGCTCGGCTGCAGCGACCTGCCAGGATGGGGCAAAGTCGCTGATAATGCAAAGCTGAACAAGGCGCTTCGAGAGGCTATCCCGCAGGCTGCTGTCCCCAAAACTCGCAGTCCCAGTCACTTCAAGAGAGACGATGACTATCTCGCCCCCCGCGACACCAACAAAGCCCAAAACCGAAAGCTCAAGCCATCCACTGGCAACGTCCCGAATACCCACCACTATGAAGAGATAGAGGGCAAGATTGCGCTACTGATGCGTGGTGGATGCGGCTTCCTCGACAAGGTCATGTGGGCACAGCGCAGAGGCGCTATCGGTGTCATCGTCGGCGATAACCAGAAGGGCGGCCCTCTGATTCAGATGTTCGCCCACGGCCCAGAAGTCGACAACGTTACCATCCCTTCAGTCTTCACTGCCCGCACGACTGCCCAGCTCCTTTCGTCGCTGACCCAACCTGGAAGTTTCATCGAGGAGACTCTGGATGACCAAGGCAACCCCATTCTCAGGGTCCAGCGGGGATCTAAGTCTAAGAAGAACTATCGAAAGCAAAGGAAGGCATTGCAGTCGAGAACCCCTGGTTTCCTTGGCCGGAGAAGAACAACCTTGGCCTCTGATATTCGCAAACGCTTCAACAGCCTTTTCTTCTGGGCGCGGTCAGCCGACTCGGCCACTGCGAAGAATGCCCGCAGTGCATTCTCCAGTGAGACTAGCCATGAAGATGAAGACAGCTTCCTGGCCCAGATGTTCAGCACCAAGGATGAAGTCGAGGAGGGATACGATGCGACCACCAATGACGTTAATGCTCCAGATACCCCCGTCCACGAAGGGTTGTGGGTGACAATCACTCCTACTAGCAACGCGAGCCCATTCTTCGATACATTGCTTGTTCTCGTTATTAGCCCCCTGGTCACCCTGACCGTTGTTTACGCCATGCTCATCCTCCGCGCAAGGATCCGCCGGAGACGATGGAGAGCCCCCAAGTCCGTCGTCGAACGACTCCCAGTTCGCACCTATCACACCGTCGCCAGGTCGCCAAGCCTCACGCCGAGAACTGCTTCGCCGACGAGCTCTTCTCCCACCACACCCCTGCTACAAGATTGCCCGCGCCCACATTCAAGAGCGAATGAGGGACCGGTGAACGAGACTCTGCTGGCACCTAGCGCTGCGATTCCCACTCCTTCGTCAGGATCACGCAATCCACCCAAGACAGAGCGCGAGAAGGGTGCTGGCGGGTTCTCTGCTGAATGGAAAAAGTACATGGGCCGACAAGTTGAATGCGTTGTGTGCCTAGAGGAGTATGTCGATGGCGAGAGCCAAGTGATGAGCCTGCCGTGCGGTCACGAGTTCCACGCCGATTGCATGTGAGTATATTCGCCATTCCTTTGATAGATCTCGTGACTAATATTTTGTTTCAGTACTCCTTGGTTGACTACCCGCCGACGCACCTGTCCCATCTGTAAGGGCGATGTCGTTCGATCCCTCGCTCACGCCTCGTCTTCTGATCCTCACTACGAGCCGTACCGCGATGATAGCGACGAAGAAGACGAACCTATTGCTGAAGCCTCTGGTTCCCGCGCCGCGGACCATGAGTCCGACCTCGAACAGGGGCTCCTCTCCCCTGAACCGCGACCTTCTCGAGGATGGGCGCGACACGAAGGTTGGCTGAGCGTGTTCTCCAGCGGCTTTACCAACAGGACTCGGTCCCCTGAAGACCGCAGCCGATAAAGACTCGGCATTGTCAAACTCGTCTGAACATCTCAACTAACAGAACATCGGGATTCCCGAATATATGGCGTGGTTGTTTATTTTATTTTTGCATTATGATTATCTTTGGCGCATCATGGTATGGATAGCGAATCTCAACATAGCAGGTGAACATCGTTTTACGGCACAACGGCACTCTTTACAGGTTGGATTTCTTTAATGTTTTTTTGGAACCGTTCCGCTGGTATTATTACCACGGTCATGGTGGAGAAGTCGCGGATGTAGACCATCGGCAGGAATGCAAGGCGCAATGGGAGACCATGTGCATGGGCGCTTGGATAGCAGGTTTTACATATACCCTTGTGGTTAGTCGCCGTGATTGCGACTGACAGTCATGAATATAAATTCTTGATAGCTTATTCTCACGATGCCCAGATGCGTAGCCGTTGATATTGGACCAGAACAGTAAATCACCAGCTTGGTGTGTGCGTATGTGAACTCCAGAAGCATTACATTCTATTTAACCCAAGCCGTACGATTTTCGATATTTTTTTATTTCCAACTCCAGTTGACTACCTCATTTAGATATATCCCTTGAGGGCAGCAGCCTCGGCATTCAATATCGAGGAACCAGCGGCACCAATAACGGCTACGGATAGTCAGTACATGAATAGTTCGAGATAGGGGTCTGGGGAAACTCACTGTTGTGGCTGAGAGCAACAAACTTGAGGTCAAAGATACCACTCTCGTCCTCGCGCACACGGCCGACACTGACGGTGTAGCCACGGCTCAGATCGCGGTCCAGACGGGGCTGGGGTCGATCAGGCTCATCGAAGACCTTGATCGCCGGGTTGGGGGCAGACGGGCAGCCGAGGGTCTGAGCCTCAGGCTGGTAGTTGCGGAGGGCCTCCTTGACCTGCTCGGCCGAGGGGGCGGGCTGGCGCTCGAACTTGAGGCTGACGCAGGCGGTGTGGCCGTCCATGACGGGGACGCGGTTGCACGAGGCGGAGACGCGGAGGCCTTCCTGCTCGATAAAGGCCGTCTTGGAGTCGTCGATGCGGCCGAGAATCTTGCGGGCCTCGGTCTCAAGCTTGTCCTCTTCGCCCTGGATGTAGGGCACGACGTTGTCGATGATGTCCATGCTGGAGACGCCCGGGTAGCCGGCGCCGGAGACGGCCTGCATGGTGACGATGCTGACGGTGGAGATGGGACCGAAGGCGGCCTGGAGCGCGGCGAAGGGGATGACGAGGCCGATGACGGCACAATTGGAGTTGCAGACGAGGAAGCCCTTGGTCATGCCGCGCTGGGCGCGCTGGTGTGGGATGAGATCGAGGTGGGAGAGGTTGACAGTGGGGACGACGAGGGGCACGAGGGGGTCGCGGCGGTAGTTCTTGGCGTTGGAGAAGACGGGGATCTCAGCCTTGGTGAAGGCGAGTTCTGCGAGGTCGAATAGTGAGTACATCGCGGGGTTTCACATGCTATTTCCCGAGCAGGGTTGGGTTGAGGGGACGTAGGGACGGGCATACCGATCTCGCCGGCGACATCAGAGTCAAGACCGCTGAAGACAACATCACAGTCCTTGAACTCCTCGGCCTTGCACTCCCTCACGACCATCTCGGAGACGCTGCCCATGGGCGCGGCCTGCTTCCATCGCACGGCATCCTTGTACTTCTTGCCGGCGGAGCGGGACGAGGCGCCGATGGCGTGGAGCTTGAGGAAGGGGTGGTCGGCGAGGAGGAGGATAAAGCGCTGGCCGACGGAGCCGGTGCATCCGAGGACACCTAGGAGAGATGGGTGTTAGCTATGGGAGATAGGGGAATCTGGGGCGCGTCGAGCGAGGGGATTGCCATCATGGGTGGGTAAACAGGCCATGCGTGGACTGCGAGAGAGGGGCAACATACCGACCGTCTTGGGGGTGAATTCGGGAGCCATGATGTCGAGGTGATCTCCGGTATTGTCAATTGCGCTGGGGAAGGAACACAGACTAGTGACTAGATGCGACGAGAGGAGGAGATGGTGGGATGATGGGATGGGAAATTTTGGTGTTGAGTGAATGAGTCGACACAAGAGGACCCCGCCATGCACACAAAATAGCCCCCGCCATCGGAGGTCATCGGCGTCGGGACAGACCCACATGGTATATTTATGACCATCCACTCTGGGTAATAATAGCACGCCGATTTCAAACGCTTCATTTACAAGGTGGATTCCATGTTCCATGTGAAATGGTCAATTCTCAAGTCCCAACCCGACGATAAACATCTAGCCACAAATCTGTAGTTACATGATACCCGATGCAATGCTGAAATAGTCCCGTGGCCGTAACTCGAGGCCCTGTCCTGTCTGCCGGACCACCCATTATGGGATTCTCGCCGAAGCCCTCCCGCACAAAACACACATACCCAAACGCCTAACCATGCAGCATCTTCTCCGCCCTCCAAGCCGTTCCACGCTTCGTAGTCATGTGTATGCCCAGATCCTCAATCATAGCAATTAAATGACGGCGCTGGTTCGGTCGCCGCTCGAGTACAGTCGGAACTGAATGAAGATGATGCAGTCCTCGACAATGGTTCCCAGTGATCCCAGAAGCCAGGGGAGCGCCTTCAGCAGGTAGTCCTTGTCCTGGGAATATGCGACGAGACTCACACCGTACGTCAAGTTACCGGTCAGAGAGAGCATGAAGAAGAGCAGCGCGAGTCCTTCACAGGACTGCTCTCGGTAGTTCTTGATGATTTGAGGGATTCGCGCACTGGAATTTGTTAGTCAGGTTCAACGTCTCCGAGCAACATACACATACAATAGATAGCAGACGGCGCTGAAGTATCCCAAAGTAAGACCAATGATTTCGGTCGGGCTCTTCTCAGTGGCGGAGGAGTCGGGGGCGCTCGGCGCGGTGCTGTCCCAGGCGCCGGCCTTGTACGAGACAAACCAGCCGGCGAAACCGACGAGGTACACGGCAAGCAAGCTCAGCGCATTGTGGGCCCAAGGGCGGCTGTCCGGAGTTTCGTCCTCTCCAGTCACAATCTTTCGCAGAGGATCCATTGATGTCTCGGTGTGTGTCGCGTGACGGCGCTGGGATCCGGGAAGGCCAAAGGATGACGTCCGCTGCCTCGTTAGGAGAGGAGACTCCTCGGAGGGGTCGGCGGGCTGCTCATTGAGCTGTCGGGCCGCTCGGCGGGCACTGACGGTGCGGTAGTAGACGGTCTGGGTGATGAGAATCATGTCGGCAATACAGAAGTAACTGGCCAATGCAACCGCGGTCGGCGCGAGACGGGTGAACAACGCTCCTGGGGAGTTCCGTTAGCATCCATGGCAGCGGGTAATGGCGTACGCCACCAAAGCAAAAATTTTGAATCAAGGGAGACAGCCGACGATCCAGTTCGGGCGGATTTGGATGCCGCAGTAATTTGAGAGTGCAGAATTTGTAACCAAATTAAGACGGATAAAACACGGGGCGTACGAACCGACGAGGTTTGACATGTCTCCAATCAGCCAGACGATGAGAAAGGCCATGCTGAGGCCATCGGCGCTCTGAGCCTTGTAGTTGGCGGCCAATTGTGGGAGCTGGCATGACGGTCAGTGAGGCTTCGCAGCATGCAGCGGCGCGATGCGCCCGGAGAAAACGCACAAGCAGACAAATCCAGGCAGTCAAGCTGATGCTGCCAAAGATTCCCGATAAGGCCTCGGTGACTTGGAGGTGCTGCGCCGCAGCGGCGAGGACATTGGTGGTGAGAAGCTGCATTGTGACTCGCGTGCTGGTGTCGAGATTGAGGAGATAGCACCAAGGGCCGGCTGCCAGGAGAGTCGATAAAGGGGATGATGAAAGAGTAAGAGGAAGAGTCAGACGGGAGCACAAAAGAGGCTCACGCGACCAGGTTTGAAGGTGGTGGTGGTCAAGGGAGGGAGGAACTCGGGAAGAGTCAGGTCACACATTGAGCGGCCCCGTTGTCGGGATAAGGCGAGTCTTATCAGAGACGCCCCTCTGCCGCTGGTGGCTCCCCCAGTAACCCTGGTCGAAGCTATCGGGGCCCATCAGTGCGCTATCAGTGGCTCTCACCACTTCAAAGCGGGTTATCGGAGGGCCCGCGGCCAGGTAACAGTGGCGGCCGGCCGCTCACAGTTTGCAACTGAGCTGCTTGTATTGGCTAGGGCCTTATCTAGTGGGATGCGCTGTGGCGTCAGAGGCTGCGGGTCGCGATCTTGTGAGCTAAATATCGGGGCCTAGAGGTTCCTATTACCTATTGAGGAGGACCCTTGGAACCCTGCCGTGAACGGTCCCATGGCACCTGATGGATGCGCACGGGATGCAATGCACCTACATAATCCGTGGCTGGGTTGCGACCTTGCAATACGAGCAGTGCCGATTGTCAGATCCTCTGGTACCCTACAATGCTACTGTGTCTGCGCAGCAATGATAAGAAGGTCGCACGGAGCGGCTAGGTTTCTTCTACTCCCGATTGAGATTCCAGTCTGGCCTTCCTTTGCCTGGTGTGGAGCTTGTCTCTCCATGCGTATTAATGGGTGTAGATCCCTTCGGCGTGCCGCTCTTTGTTCTCTCCACTAATGCGTCCCGGGATTGCGGAGTCGAGCTGAGCTCATTGCCTTCCCGGGCCATCGCATTTCCCCATGCAGCGCTCAGCCAGCCGCAGTGTGCCCAGGCGGCGCTGGCGACTCATCCAGCAAGCGGGTTGAGACACGCAAAGGCCAGTCAGCGGTGCCGATCGGCTTTCCGTGGGGCGGATGATTCGCTCTGGCGCGCCTGGGCCGCCCCGAGCTCAATGGTTTCACGACCCTGGTTACCTAGCAACATGTATTGGGTTGGCCTCGGCCGCCGTCGTCCAACCAGGTATCCCGCACACAGGGTTATTGGAATCTAGGCGCACTTTGGCAGCCTTGCATGGCCTCGGACGCGTGGTTCCAGGCTCTAGGTTCCGATGGAGCAGGCAGCGTGTATATAATATAAGCTCCCCAGCGGCTTCCAGCTCCGCCCCCAGCACCTCCCGATTCCACCACGAGGTAACCTGGGAGCAACCATTTGCTCGCATTCCACCCGTTCCATCACCAATTCCATCAACCATGAAGATTCTCTCCACCACCGCCCTGGCCATGGGCGCCATCGGCCTTCCTGGGGCCGCTGCCTGGGGCAGTAAGTAGACCCCCCGACCTCGGAGCTAGGAGCTCGGAGCTCGCTCGTCCTCATGCATGCGGGTTGAATGCTGATGACATCACGTAGGTCTGGGCCATATGACCACCGCGTATCTCGCTAGCCACCTCGTGTCCAACACCACCGAGGCCTTCTTCCAGGAGCTGCTCGGCAGCACTGCGCCTGACTACCTCGCGACGATCGCGCCCTGGGCCGACTCCATCCGTTATACCGACTGGGGCCGCTTTAGCAAGAACTTCCACTTCATCGATGCCCACGATACCCCCCCGACCGACTGCAGCGTCGACTATGAGCGCGACTGTAAGGATGGTGGCTGCGTCATCAACGCCCTCGCCAACTACACCAAACAGTCACTAGACTCCGAGCTTCCTCTTTGGCAGCGCGAGCAGGCCGCCAAGTTTGTCGTCCATTTCATCGGCGATATGCACCAGCCGCTGCACAACGAGAACACGGCTCTCGGCGGCAACCGCATTTACGTCCACTTCGATGGACATCAGTTCAACCTGCACCATGTGTGGGACAGCTCCATCATGGAGAAATTCCTCGGTGGCCTGCACGGCGCGCCGTTAAGCATCGCCGAGAAGTGGTCCGGTGAGCTGGCCATCGCTATCACCGAGGGCAAGTTTGCGGCTGAGAAGGACTCGTGGTTGAAGGACGTGAACTTGGATGATCCTATTAGCTCTGCTCTAGCCTGGTCAAGGGAGACCAACGCCTTGGTGTGCAAGTATGGTATGTCGACTTCGAACTACTCACCAAAGTGTCTCCTTAAGCTAACAACATGACAGTGTTTCCCGAAGGTCCTGAGGCCATCAAGGGCAAGGAGGTTGGAGGCGAGTACGCTGAGAAGGCTGGGCCTGTGATTGAGAAGCAGATCGCCCGCGCGGGATATAGAATGGCCGCTTGGTTGGACCGAATCGTCGACGCCTACCAGGCCGAGGACAAGATTTCCGGGGAGCTGTAAGAGATAACCGAAGGTACATGAACGCCAGAGGCGGCCGTATTTGGACACGAGACCAGCCACGAGGATTTGGCATGTCTGGTTCTGGAATTCAAACAGTTTGGAGTAGCAGAGTCTGGGTTGGCATCGTCTCAGCCCTAGTGTCAATCAAAGAGAGGGGCAGCAAAGCAACGTCGTGATGGCATCGACAATGCGCTGTTTGACCAATGCCCCAATAAACGGTTCCTGTGCAAGAGTGGCGCCCGCACCAGTCCCAGGAAATCCATGCTACCGTGTTGCTGCGACAATCAATTAAAACGGATGAGATGGGATGAAAGATGACATGCCGCTCGCTAATACGGGACCTGACACGAGCCGTTGACCTGAGTCTTGGATTGTCGCAGCTCTAGAGTGGAATTTGGAACTATTGTTCTTGCAGTGAAAACGGGTTTCGCAGGACACGGAAACCCCAGGCCTGTGAACAGGAACAAGCGACAGGCGACAGGATCGGCGGTGTTTCGAAAATTGGGCATGTGTCATCCAAGTCAGAAGTCGAGGCGAAGGGGTTGCATCGCAGGGCTGCCGGGTTCCGTGTGACAGAAGTTGGGGTTTTACACCGACACTACGATGCTACCTCTCGGCTCCCAGGCCGAGTGCATGAAGCGCAAAGATGGAAGAGTTCTGCCCGAGCTGGTTGTTGAATCACGGATAGGAACACGGATAGGTAGGCAACGGGATCGCCAAGTTGCCGGACCGCGTAAATTGGAGGAGGTTGGGTTGTGTTTGAGCCCGGATTCGCCTTGACCGAGGGCGGATGAACTTGACGCTGATGGGCCGCCACTTTAGCGATGGCGGAAGTCGGCATGCTGTCGGCGCTTCGAATATTGGGATCATCCTGGGAGATTTCATCATCAACCTGTTGGAGTTGTGCGCCCTGGGGCATTGGGCGATGCCTGCATCGTGTAACAGACGCCCGGGCGGAGAATCATCGAGCCACAGTGGAGAGCGCGGGCTACTACAGGCTTTCCTTGGCGGCTGTGAAAACAACGACGCATGTCTACTATGTGTGTTGCTATATCCGGACTCTCTCCATTATCCTGCACGTGTATCGGCAGGTCGCATGTAGGAGATGGAGCCGTTGCGGGAGCCATGCGGGCCCGCGAAAGGGCAGCTGGGATAGCCTCTCTCAGCCTCTCAACCAGCGCGCAAACCCCGGAAGTGAATCGACGATCGGATGCGGCCGGCCGCAGCAGGGGCAGCAAGGTTAATTCGGCCCATGACACGCACAATCCCTACTCTATTTTACCCCTTCCTGCCTCTTCTCACGGACCTCAGACACCGCGCTTACTGGCGTCGTCTCGAAGACGAAACGCCGTGTGCCGGGCATCCCGCGTATGAGGCAGCTTGGCGCGCCCCGCCATTGGCTGTGCCATCGGGTCGCTGCAGGCCCGAGGAGCACGCTGCGACGTCTGGAGCCGCATCTGGGGCGTCTTTTGACGTCGATGGAGCAGGGTACCGGATTTCTTATTGTGTGTCCCGGGGCCCAGGATGCCAAGCCTTTCTGTTAGCGAAACCGCGGGCTCGCACGCCCAATCCCTAACGCAGCCTCCCGCCATCATCACCTCGCACAGTTATCCAGACCCAAACACCCCTGGCCGGCTCCAAGTATCGACTCTGTCTCGCATGCCACCTCTTCAGACGACCCTAGCCTCCTCTTTCCCACGATGCCCAGGCGTGGTGTAGCTCCTCGAGTTTGATCGCTCTCTGCCTCGCCCTGTTGCCAAGGCGCAACTGGATCCTCTCTCTCAGCCATCTCCCGCGCAACCTGTGTCTGCAACCTCGTGGAGACGCCCACACCCTCGAAATGCGACCTTGGATCTAGCCCCTGCCCTGCCGAGCAGCCGTCCGTCTGATGTGCCTCGCGGGTCGAGTCAGTGGCTTATAATTCATCTCTCGGCAACTCAACCTCCGCTCACATCCTCTCTGCTCTCATATGTTTTAAACCCCCCCAAACGCCATCCGTCTCCTTTTGACCAGTTCCTTCTCTTCTATTCAACGCTGGCAGTGTCTCTTTTTTTACATTCGTTCCTTTCGCTGAGACCCAGTTGAACCTGAGTCTGTGACCGTTCCTTATTCGCTTTCTATTCTTATTTTCAACCGGTCTGGAACCACCCTACTTTTATTCAACAACTTTCAACTTTCAACTTCAACTCTCTCCTTCAATTTTACGACATCGAAATCCCTACAGTCACCATGCAGATCAAGGGTGTTTTCGTTGCCATCTTGGGCTTGGCTGTCCTGTCAGACGCCGCGGTCGTCGCCAGGCGGTCTCCTTTTACTCGCGCTCTCCATCGACGACAATTCGGCGGCGGAGGTGGCAACAACTTCAACCAGGGTCAAAACCAAGGTCAAAACCAAGGTCAGAACCAGAACCAGGATCAGAATCAAGGAGATCAAACCGACAACGCGAACGCTGGCGGAGGCGATGCAACCCTGGATGCACAAGCTGTCCAAACCGGCTCCCAGCAAGATGGTAACCAAGAACCAGCAGACGGTCAATCGGCATCCGCGACGTAAGCATTTGGTCCTGTCCGCCGAAGTGCAATCACTAACTAAACCTAGGGACGATGCCAACTTCATCAACTTCTGCTCGGGACAGACTCTCACCAATGGCGCGCAGGTCGAAGGCGGATCTTGCAACGGTATTCGTAAGTGACTCACAGCCCCTTTTCTCCTTCCATGCTGATCGTAATAGCAATGGGTAAAATCCCGAGCTCCAACCAGATGGTCTCATCTGTGTTTGTTAGCCCCCAGAACGGCGACGACGTCCAGGAAAACACGGACTTTGACATCTCCATCCAGACGTCTGGGCTGTCGGCCGGTACCTTCACCAATGCGCAAACCACGTACTACTCGGCTCCTCAGGATCTCGACGGCAATGGCCAGATCATTGGCCATACTCATATCACGGTCCAGGATACTGGAGGCTCTCTGAACCCAACTACTCCGTTGGATGCCACGCAATTCGCCTTCTTCAAGGGTATTAACGACGCTGGTAATGGCCAAGGGCTTTTGACTGCCACTGTCGACGGAGGTCTGCCTGCCGGCAACTACCGCATCTGCTCCATGTCCTCGGCTGCGAACCACCAGCCGGTTCTGATGCCAGTGGCTCAGCGAGGTGCTCAGGATGACTGTATCAGAGTTACTGTTGGAGCCAATGGTGGCAACGGAGGCAACAACGGAAACAATGGTCAGCAGCAGGATGATGCCGCTCAGGACGATGCCGCTCAGGATGATGCCGCTCAGGATGATGCTGCGCAGGATGATGCCGCACAAGACGATGCCACACAGGATCAAAACAATGGGAACAACGCGAACAACGGGAACAATGGAAACAATGGAAATAATAACTTTGGCGGAGGCTTTGGAGGAGGAAACAGTCAGTTCTCAAGCTCTTCAAGCCAGCAGGGTGCTAATCGAAACCAGACGGCTTCGGGCGGGGACGCGGGCGCGGGCGCGGACGGGGCCGGAGCTAGATAAAGCGGCGGATGATATGCTATGCGCTCGACGGTGCCACGGCCCCGGCGGTCTGACGTACCGGCGATGATAGCAGCGCTCTTTGGGGCAATACACATTTCTTCACGACTCGAGACACCAACGTTCTTGCTCACGGATTCCGGGTTGGGATTGCCACAGTGCTCTTGGGCAATGGGGTCTCGAGGCGTGAAGGAACTATCGCATTAACAACCGGTTGTGCGAGTTGGGAGGATTTGAATATATTAGACCTGTTGGCCAAGGTGTCTAGCACTGCGGACAGGGTCTGGTTTTTCATTGATGGATTTGTACTAATTGCTGGGCCCAGCAGTAGATGCTGGGTCTGGAGGTCTGTCGGGTTGGCAGCCTCAATGATATTATGGTGTTTGTATTGGAACTGGATACCAATGGGTAGCATAGCTCTCCCTGTGGTACTCTCGAACCAAACCTGTATAGAAATCTACTTGCTCTGTTACTTTGCCCATCGCGAACGTCGGTGCTATCATGTGAAGACACGTCAGGAACGGAACTCGCATTTGGTGTGGAGCGAGAAGCATCTGAGCCACAGGAATGACAAATTGAGGCTCCCATCTCTGCCACTCGAGTTTCGTGCCGACGATCACACAGCTTCGCCCATATCCTGCGACGGTGGCGGTTCCGAGCTCCGTGAAACCGATGAAACCGGCCGTCCGATGTCCGACCGGAGTAAGCTACAGATGGAAGCGTCAATTTAATGCCTCGCTAGCCGACCGACGGTGCTACGGTGATGTAAATACGGATTCGGATTCACCTTACACAAAGAGCGTAGTGGCGATTGCTACTTCCCCAGAGGTCGCGTGGGTCGCCCTTCAGGGTGCAAATGCGTCGTACTGAAGGGTTCAAAGCTGTTAGTCTTTTCGCCCTTGCAGGTCGAGGTTTTCGTACTAACGCCATATTAAAGGTCACCATCGCCTAGCTTAAGCGAGCCTTCTGTCAGGGGCCGAGATTTGTGACGGGAACTTGTCCGACAACACATTTACTACAGCAAGGCACCAAACGGCGTCCCTACAGAAGCGGAGACGCCACACAACGTTCCGCCAGTGGCTGGAATGCCAGCGTTTCAAAAAAGCCCTTCGGAATAGAACCCTGGGTTCGCTCAATTCCGATTGCCCTGTGGCTAACGTTCGGTGGCTGAGGGCAGTGGTTGGAGGAACCACTGAGTATAGGTTAACTAGAACTATCACAATTGCCGGTGGGAACACTAACTAATTTTCTGTATGAAAGGCATTATTTCCAGCTCGAGAGTTTTATAAAAATTATTGTTTTGTAGTTAGTTGTAGAATAGGATGGGTAATGCGCCCCAGCCGCTAGGACAAGCGAATATATTACATCCTCCGCTCTAGCATTGAAGATCAACAGTTCAAGTCCTAAGCACAACTAGTAATCCGAATGATTGCTGTGATAAATAAGCCACGCATTAAGTACGACAAACGAGAACTCGGCTAATCTTGTGAACGTGTGCACAGCAACTATTTGATATGCCACTCCCGCAGCAATCTCAGAACTGTGATTCCGCACAGGCGGTTCAGCGATAATTTAGCACGATGGCTACAGATAAGCGGCTCAAAGCTTTGTTCATTAGAGTTCCCTAGGTTATGCTTAGGCAATGATAATTATACAGCAAATTACTAACACATTCCAGGCCGACATGGTCAAAAACGGGCATCTCAGGGGTCATTCGACCATTCTGCCATGTCCAAACAGCCAACAGCAAACACAATATAAACCACGGCCAAATTCACTTAAACACTATTGGATTGAGCCCTAATTGGTGCTGTTTTCCTCTCCGCAATCTCTCAGCACCGCGATCATGGAAAATTTGAGATTGCTTGAGGTGCTAAAGGAGCTGGGCTATACGCAAATAGTCAGTGAGCGGTGGTTAATATGATTCCCTATCGTGGAGGCTCTAGAACTAAGCTGTGCTACTAGGGAGACGCATCTCTCTTTTGACAGTTATTGTTGATTGCCGTTCTATATAAAAGCGCGTAACTCAATCAATCTCGGCGATGGGGCAGAGATCGTGCTAGGCTGGATAGAGAAGAGGCAGATGGGTCTCCCGCTTGCTGCCTCTCAGGAGTCCAATTCGACCTCCTAAGGCCTTCACACTATGATCCACATCTCTGAAATTCCTAACCTTGATCTTGACCTGCTTGCACTCTCACTAACCAACACCGAGGCAAAGCCAAAAGTTGAGCCATGCGGCAAAAAGAAAGGATAATGATGGAATCAAACCACCTGAGTTGGACAAACAGGGAATCGAACCCTGGACCACTCCCAGATATTCTGACGAAACATGCTAAGGGAGTATTATACCACTAAACCATTCGCCCGTATGGTGGTTTGCCTTTTATTGACCGTTTCGAGGCTGTCGTTCCGGGTGCGAGCAGCTGCGCAATGGAGTTGAGGCAACGATAGCCCAAAATAATACAAATCGCTACTAAAATGTGGCTATTGAATATGAAATAGATTAAACTCTGCCATTTTGATTCCCTAGTTCATAACCGAGTGATATATCGCGGGGTGAAATATGTAATCTCTTTTGCCTGTTTCACGGGTATCGTATAGGGTAGGCAACCTTCTCCAACAACCTCATGTCATGATACCCTCTCATTTTAGATGACGCTCTTGGCTGACGCAAATTCTAGAATAAAATCCAAGGCAACCATAATTGAGACGACTAGTGAACTAAGAGACATATAAGAGTTTTTGTTGTAGGAACCACTCACCAAAGCCATGACTAGCAACCCACGGGTTCATGTACTGAAAATTAGTTCAACTTTGTCTCCATATGAGCAATTACTGGACCCGGGCTCTCCAAGCTAGCAATCGAGTAGGATCCTAACCTGAACGATCCGATATAGTGCTGAAAGATGAGGGAACTGGGGGGATACGTATTGTCCGAACTCAATGTCACCCTAATATCGACATCTTTCGAACTGATTCATTAGTTCGCATTGGCAATTCCGTTAAGCGACAATGTTTAATACTTACGACTCACGGAGCAGCTGGTGGCATTTATCCACGTCAAAGTGGTGCCATGGCCCATGAAGTAGTCTGCGTGGTCTTTCCCTTGAACCAGAAGAACAACTTAACTCATATCCTCATACGGCCGTTTTCGTCACGGGACGGCTTGTGTAAGTCTCTACAAGGTTTGCTATGCGCTTTTCAAGAGCTGGCAATGGTAAGGGGGGCAGGGAGATATCATCGAGCCGTGATGACATCTCTTGCTCGAGATTGGTGTAACATGGACCCATGTGTGCCTGCGAACCTTTGTTTCCGACCTTCGGAAGCTCGCCACAGACCGAATTAACAACGGCCCTGCGCCGGTGCACGGCTGGCTCTTTTCGGGTCGTTCACCTGAAGGCTGAGGGTTGTACCGTGGCGCCCGCTCCCCTTGACGCCCAGTTCCGCTACGATGGTCAGGGGGCTTGTGTCCCATGGTTATTGCCGAGTGACCTGGCCGCATTAGTTTACCCGACAGCGTTTCCCACCACCAGAAGAGAGCCCCCGAGTCATGGTGGCTTGACATCGTTGTCGATTACGAAGTGATGAGAGTCAAGTTGGCATGGTTCTTCTCGTTTCCCGGTACCTGGTCTTGATGGGTGGCATGAACTGTACAAGGTTCAAGTTTCGCTGTTGACAAGGTTTCCTCATTGGGGCACATAGATGAGGTCGGGAAGCTTTGTAGTACGGATCCAAGATGTAACATGAGCGATGAGGCATCGCGATCATAATAGCGACAGAAATGGCGAGTGGAACGAGCATGTTTGAAATACCTAGACAATGAGGGGAGAGGACGGGAAGATCGGTCGAAAACCAGCTCACTTCGTGGGGTAACGAAACGCGATATTTCTCAGCTCTGTCTTGAACAGGGACGGGCATCAGCAGAGGCGCTGAGGCGAGTCCACGCTATCTATGCATGGTCTAGCTGCTCTTCGGGCCCGATTCTCACAGGGCAAGGGTTCTTGGCTCCCTTACGATCACGTCCGTCTTGGCCATCTGCGGGAGGGATACTCTCGCCTGAAGCTAACCGCCCACGTACCACACATGGGCCATTGGGTCTAGAACCATGAATTGAAGGACATGGATACTGAAGCCAGGTCCAGGACCGCAACGGTTACCTGGGGTGAGACGAGGAGATGCTGGCTCAGTAAGGCGGTCTGACCGCTGTTCAGAGAACCACGGCGTTGATGGCTGACGATGAAGTCGATGACTCGAAATTGCATTAAAATCTATCAACGGGGCCACGAGACTGGGAACTTCAGGAGAGAGACCAGAGCTTTGGGTCGATAAAGGGGCACTATTTGGTGCTGATGCAAGACATGCTGCATTACCAACGCTGCGCCTACAGGATGCATAGAGCCGCAGCTGGCATATTCCGCAAGGAAGAACCTTGGACGTACATGCTGGATAAATATACTGGCCTGAGATTCGGTTCCAAGATGAATGATGAATACTTGAAGGATTGTGCGACCTGCGCCGTTGACGGTGGCGGACCTGAAATCGAGAGCTAACCCATCAACCTTGTCGGCATGTGGCCGCCAGGAAGGGCTTGAGTGTAGTATTGGTATTGGTATTGGAGAAGAGCCGGTGACACGACATGCATCGAATCATCTCGCGAGAGAAAGAGCATCGGCAAACGAGGCTGATGGATGCCTGTCGGCTTGGCCCGCAGGACTAGACTGTTACAGAGGTGAGACGGGGAGGGAAATCCTTGACCTGACAGCCCGGCTACTGGGATCGTGGCCGGATGGGCAGTTTTCTGCAGAAGCTGGAATCCTTGTTTGGGAGGTTACGTGCGATGTTTTGGCAAACAACAGCCGAGCAGGTTTTCACGGGCGTTTATGGCGAAGAAGCCGAAAAAGACCCCTAGATGAGTCCCGCCACGGCGCGGCCGGGACGTGGCGATGCCGCTCGATAATGCCGGCACAAGAGAGCATGTCGAAGCCGCCGTGGGAGAGCCAACACACGGCAGTCAGTATTATGCATGGGTGGGCAGTGCCTGTGATGCTGCAGAGTTTGCTGAGCTGGCCGGAATATATAGCAAAGCCCCCACATGCAACAGATGCCCCAAGACACGGGGAGGATCTGCGCTGCGCAGTCGCGTAGGCAAACTGTTCCTTCCAGGAGGATTGTCCGATGAGGATGGGACTTTCGATCGGATCGTTCAGGACAAGAGTGCGAGCAGACCGAGTCTGTGCTGAGATGAGATGCTGGCCGACCAAGATGAGCCAATGCACAGCTGAAGGGTGTTCACGCGCGATAGTCGCCACACAGCCAGGGGTAATCTCGAGGGAAGCGATGTACGTTACCGAGACCGAGTTTGAACGCAATAGCGTAGAGTTCGCAGGGAAGATGCGTAGCATTGCAGTCCCTTGATGCTGTGGCAAGGGCATCTGTTTAGTGGAGAGACGCGGGCGACGTCGATGGAGCCTAGAAGCCGTCGCGGTCGAGTGGTGGTCGAGGGAACGTTGCGACACCCTCGTCACCCCCAGGGCCCCCCGGATCGCCACATGGGTGACGGGTTCTGGCAAATGGACAGAGCGATAAACAACCAGAAAAGACGAGCATCCCGGATCAGCACAATTTAACCCACCAAGGAGAGACCAGGGGTGTCGCGGCCTGGCATGGCGTGAGGGATCTTGGCGACGCTGGCTGGCTGGCGAGGCCGTCGCTTTGCTGGGGGGTTAAGAGTGGGCGGATCTACAACCGTCGTCTTCCCGCGACCTGCGGGAATGGAGTCGAGATTGTCTGATTGTCCAGTTATTGTGGGGAGTGGGACTATGGAGACTGGAAGGGAAAGGAGTGAGGGGAGATCTGCCCGTCATCGTGAGAGATCCTCCGCGTTTTGGATGGAGGTGGGTCGCCGGCCGCTGTCTCGAGGATCGCGGTTGCTGTGTAAGCCGACGAGGCTAAGTGAGCGCGCGAGAGACGCCGTCGAAAAAAGGGAAGCGAGTTCACGGATGGACGCGAAAATGTACGAAATCACAGCAGCCGTCGCCGCGATGCCGATGCCAAGCTGCATTCCCGCGTCTGAAACCGGGCGGCGGAGCCAGGTGCCGGCCCTTCGGAGGTGCAACCAACAGAACCAACAGAGCCAACAGCCACACAACCAAGGTCGCATCGCTGTAAGCCCAGCCAAGCTGCGTTTACGTACTTCGTACAGACTCCCTTCAGCGCAGGCCCAGCAGCAGGCCAGCCGGCACTACTCGCCTCGCTAAGGAGGGCCACTGCACTAAATTTGAGTGCGTAGCACGCAGGGATGCCCACTGAACGGGGATCCGGCCGGGGGATCAGAGGCCGGCCATCCATGCTAGGCCGTGTCCCGGGTATTGGTATCCATGGCTGCCGAGAAAATCCCTTACAAAGTGCCCTGTCGGGCCAGCCAGCGAGCCAGCCAGCCGACGCTGTACGAAGACGAGCAAGACCGGACGGATCCACTGCCGTCTGCAAACCACTGGCTGTCAACCCGACGATGGCTCGTGAGTGGTGTCGCAATGTGGCATGGCCCAAATTGGGCCCGCGACGAGACTGGTCCAGCTAAGCCGGGGATGGTGATAGTTCCAGGCACGCCCAAAGTATCGACCTGCCAAGCGGAATTAAGCCCCGGTTGACACTTACGACGGGCACAGCGCTGCGACTCTGCGAGTGGCTGCTCGCGCAAGCTGTTGGTTCGGCGTCGGCCTTCCTTGTCGTCCAAGTGGTGATCCCTTCCCTTCTGTCACATCGCCTCGTGCCGACCCTGACGCCGCGGCCGCCCTAGCTGCATGCTGCGTCCCAATGGGATCGAGAATGTCCGGCACCTTGTGTCTCACGGGTCATATATCTGCGAAAGCACGGTGGAAACCGAGTCATGCTGGATCTGTCGGCCGCAGCTCGGGGCAAAGCGTCCTGAGCAGTGGGATGAGTCGACTTGGGGCCCGTCTGCGGAGTATCCGTCTTGTTGCTGGACGTCGACGTGGACTGTGAGCTGTTGTTCGTGGCGCAGGACGGCCATCCATCGCGCTGAGGAGGAGGCGATGCGTTGTTGCTTTTCCTTTAGCTGTAAACACGATGACAGACTGTGACAGACAATGACAGACTCTTCATAGAGGCTTGGCCGACACATGCGCAGAGACATCCAGATGGATGACAATTTGGCCTTGATTGCTGACTGGCTGACCCTAGTGTTGTCTTGTGGTCTGTCCATGGCTTGCAATATGCATGCTTGTAATATGCATGGCTCCATTGCATCGGGTTCATCATCGTCGTCGCCGTCGTCGTAGTTCTCGTGTATCCCCATGTCAACTCCCTCCTTGTTCCTGCGATTCCATACATGGAGCTACCATCTCTGCCCACACCAATACGTACCTGCTAGAATATTGTATGTTCGAGCATGGGGCACTGTACTCGTCCAATGCCTCGCGCTGCATCAATCGCTCGTCGTCGTCTCCGTGGGGCGCTCCATCGCCTCGCCCGCCAGCTCCACCACGGACGGACCCTGTGTCCACCTCCCCCGGGCTCCCCTTTTGCTCAATTCAGGTCCCGGATTTCTGGGGGAGAAGGCCTCGAAGCGAAGCCCGCCGTGTTTAGGGCCTGTTCTAGCTTGCTGGATCAGCCCCACGGCCAGCGCGACGCGGATGGGGCGCCGCCGACCCATCTCATGGATCATGGCGCATCCCACCATCCGCCGCGTTCGGGGTATTCTTGGGCTCTGCGACCAGGGACCAGGAATTAGGTATCCGTAGGGAACGCCCGTTTGAGATGCTGTGTCCTATCTTGCTGGTTCTGCCTGCGTCTTAGTGGGAGGGATCTACACCCCCGTACTGGGTCCGTACTACATATACCACCCGGATCGTCCCTCGACCTGTCGATGAAGGTAGCCAAGGAATCTCATTCTCACTCTCGTTCACCCCATCTACCTTGTACGGGCATCCATCTGTAATCTACTACCACAAGCCATTCGACCTGGCGTCGTTGGCTTCCAGGCAGGTCACACTCACTCGCCACCTACACCACGGCGAACCGTCTTACGGGCAGAGTCTCCGAGGCAACTCCCGCAACCGCCGCCATGCCGAACAGTGAGCATTCGGCCGAGGGCCGGATCGAAAAGCAGCCGGTTGAGTCCCTGCACAACGAGGAACCGGAAACCCCTCGCTCGTTGCATGCGCCTACCGACACGGAGAAGGTCGTCTACGCCGACGGCACTGTCGAGTATGTCGACAAACATGCCCTCGGTGGCGATTACGACAGGATGCCTGTGGGTTACTACAAGAGCCCTCAGTTTATCGGCACTCTCGCGGTTAGTTACTCTGCTTTCATGTATAACATTGGGATGAGAATTCCAACTGACCATGGATAGGCTCAATGTCTCGCCAGTATCTGCGCCTACCTGGGCTGGGTACTCCCGGCCAACACCCTGTATGTATCTCGATGGCATCTTGCTGGTCGATCCAGATCTTTAGATAGCATCCCCGAAATGCACTGGCAGCTAACAGGGAAACTCAACAGAACACTCATTAACGCGGACATCGGCCCCTCGGCCAACATCAACTGGGTCGCTACCATCTGGACTATGGGCTCTTCTATCGGTTTCCTCCTCGTCGGCCGCCTCTCTGATCTTTACGGACGCAAGTGGATGGTCCTCGGAACGTCCCTTCTCGGCCTCATCGGATGTATTCTTGGTGCCACAGCGAACAGCGTTGAGATGCTGATTGCTTCTAATGGTTGCAACGGTATCGCAGCCGCTGGCCAACTGTCCTTCGGTATCGTTCTCGGCGAACTCGTCCCCAACAAATACCGTGGTCCCACCATCGGCTTCGTTTTCGTGACCTCGATGCCCTTCGCTGTCTTCGGTCCCATCATTGCACGCAGCTTCATCGAGAACACGGAGCAGGGCTGGCGATGGAGCTACTACATCGGCATCATCCTGAGCACAATCACCCTCGCCCTGTACCAGTTCCTGTACCATCCTCCTACCTTTGAGCAGCTCCACGTCGGAAAGACCCGCATGCAGCAAACAAAGGAGCTCGACTGGATTGGCATCTTCCTCTTCCTCTCTGGCTGTGTTCTGTTCCTTATCGGTCTCTCCTGGGGCGGAACTTCATACCCTTGGAAGAGCGCGGAGGTTCTGTGCACCCTTATCATTGGAATTGTGACTGTTATAGCTTTCTTCATCTGGGGTATGTCTCTGTTTCCCCTATTGCGCCGTTTCGCGACTAATATCCCATCTAGAGGGCTTCTTCTGCAAGGTCCAGCCCCTCATGCCTCCCCGCGTCTTCAAGAACATTGGCTTCGTTGCTATCGTCACCATTGCCACCGTCGCTTCCATCGTTTACTACTCCCTTACTGTTCTCTGGCCCACTATTATCTCAACCATCTACACCACCGACAGCATCAAGATCGGGTGGCAGAGCTCCGTCGTTGGCGGAGGTGTGCTTCTTGGACAGGCTCTGTCTGGCATCGCCATTTCATATGTTCCCAAGCTCAAGTACCAGTGCATTGGTGCCGCTGTTCTTGTCTTCTCCTTCGTCACGGCCATGAGCTCGCTGTCTAAGGACCGTTGGGCCGCCACCATCACCTTCGGCACCATTGCCTGCACGGCCGTCGGATACATCGAGAACGTTGCCGTCCCTGGAGTGACGCTCCTTTGGGGTCCTCAAGATATTGGTTTGGCTACTGGTGTCCTCGGATCCATTCGTGCCCTTGGTGGTGCTGTCGCCCAATCCCTCTATGTGTCTGTCCTTAACACCGAGCTCGCCACGAGAATCCCCGAGTATGTCACTCCTGCGGCTACGGATGCCGGACTCCCTTCCGACTCCCTTGCGGCTCTGTTCGCGGGCATCACTGCCGGCGATTTCTCTACTGTCCCTGGTGTCACCGACAAGGTCGTCACGGCGGTTAGCGCAGCGCTCGTCAAAGCATACGCCAACTCTTTCCACATCGTCTTCTACGCCACCATCCCCTTCTCCTGCATCCTCCTCGTCGCCGCCTGCCTTGTCCCCAATGTTGAGAAGTATCTCACTAGCAACGTTGCTAAGCGTCTACAAGACAATGCATTCCGCAAGGTCTCCACTGAGTCGTTGCAGCACGTCGAGGAGCCCAAGACCAGCGAGGACCGCAATGGCCACGATGCACATGTCTCATCGACCGTCTAGGTACAACTAAATATTCTCTGGAGTGGCGTTTTCTTTTAATCTATCAAGTAATATCTTGACCAGGCTTGGAGATCTTGGATACGACTATAGAGGGCTGTCTTGACTTTGAAGATCTGGGACCTCTAAGATGTGTTCTCTCAACCGCAAGTAGACTGACGGAATTTATCCGTTTGGAAATGTACATAAGAAACTGGGATATTAATGAATTCACTTTAGAGACTGGCTTTCGGATAGCCTGGGTGTGTTGTGTGCATAGCGTATTCGCATGGAGTAAATAGATTTGAGTTTGTGCACATAATATTTGTCCCATTGTCGATGATCCTTGAATTGTGACTTGAGGAAAGCCTGATATCTCATCATCTAGGTAGTCTCCACTGTCTAGTAAGACAACTGATTTGCTCCAAGAATTTCAAGAACTGAATCCTCCCGACTCGATTACAACCCCAGTCAACATCCGTCTATCCAAAACCCTGAACACCGTGCCATCGAACCATTCTCGTTATCATACACCGATACAAAGAGAGAATCGACCTTTCAACCACGCTTTGGTCTAATTTCCAATTGATTAGTCCCCGTGCCGTCTCAACATGTGGGATGGAAAACTTACCCGCAACCCTGGGGCGTGATCACACCATAGGGGCAATCGCCTGCACTCTTTTCCACGATTTGGTTGCCGAAGATGGGCGTGATGACGATGCCGGCACTCACGAAGGAGGCGGCAGCCGAGAGGACAGTGAGAAAGATGGTGGTCTTCATCTTGAGGCGGTGTTTGGTCGAGATGACGAGAGATGAGGTGATGTGGAATGAAAACAGTCGGCAGTACCGAGATTGGCGAGATGTCGATTTGAATTGATCTTGTATGACCTGAGTGAGATACCAAGATGGAGTCGGCGGGTGCGTAGACGGAGGAGCGAAGGATATTAGTGAGGTTCACGTCGACAGACCAGCTGTAGCGCACAAGCCTAGGAGCAAGAAGGTAATACGCGAAATAAAGAGGTAGTTTATTTGAAAATATGGCAAGCAACATCAACGGAAAGGAGGAAAAGAGAAGAGAAGGCACAAATGCGCCCGAGGGCGGGAAAAGCGCGCGGAGCCAAACGTCTCCTGTCGCAGGGCCGTTCCGGTGGAGTTTCAGGCGGCAAAACAAAAACGGGCCGTGACTGGTGGAGAGACATCGCGAGACGTTGTCCGTCCGGGGGCGCTGGTGGAGGCCGGTTAGGCGACTCAGGTGATTCGGGCGACTCAGGCGCCAGGGGACAGGCGACGGGCGACGGCTAAGCGCTGGGCATGGGGAAATGGCCCTGATTTGGGAACGTCGCCGACCCTGGGCCTACATACCTAGTAGGAGGCCATCTACCAATTATTTCTTATTTCCGCCTTCTATTTGCAAGGTGACATTTTGTTCTTTTAATAAGGGTGACCGTTGCACGGCATCCTGTCAACCTGTCACCCATCTGTCGATCCCTGCTGTATAGTACGTAGCAAGGCCCGGCACTGACTCAGAACCCTGACTCAATGCCCCGGCTTCTGGATCGTGACGACCCCAGACGACCATCATCTTCCGTCTGCAACTCTGCTTAGTCGATTGGTTCAATCTCGGGATTCGCTGGCTAGTCGTTGGATCGTCGCCAACTCGTCGCCAGTCTGCGGCTCTGTCCAAACCGACCGCCTCGACTGCATCGGATACGTGTCTTGGATTTGGGTATCGCGATGCTAAGTCGGAGATAACTAGGTGGTCACATGTTCGGTTTGGACCTTGAGGAGTCCTTCAGCTGTGGAATAATAGCAGCCCCTCGGATTCCGGTATCGGCCTGTCTCAGATGCTGTTGCTGCCCAAGCTCCCTTCGGCGACACCAAGGCTCTACCTAATTAGCAATTGGAACCAGCCGCCTGCTGATGTTTCTATAACCTATCGGCAATCATTGCATGTGGTATCTAGGCTCTAGCTCTACGCTCTTTCTACAGTTTGATATCCTAAAGTTCCGGGCTCATTCTGGTCTGTGGATCTCGAACCGCGTGTACAGCAGCAGTAGCGCGTTATCAACTTGATGCCGTTGGCGTCAATCCTGCTGCAAGTGGCTAACTCGGGGCCCAAGCGGCACCAAAGCGCGTAATCGTTAACCAACATTCACCCGTCATTTTGAGTAACAAACGTTGCTGCAGTTGTGCGGATAAAACTCTCTGGCTGCGGAGCATGGCGCTCATGGTCAACGGTGCGCAGTGAGCCGGGACCGTACGCAGTAAGCATCCAGTTTGGTCACTCGAGGAATGTGCGACCAGTTGGAAGAAGAATATATGGGGGTGCTTTGACGCCTACCTCGATGTAGGTGACAGCATAAGCCCAATCGCCTCTCGGCGCTACAAAGATGTACATCAAATCGCCCGCAACCACACCGTCGATGCTATTCCCACAGGTTCCTCTGTGTCAATCACCCTCTGCCCGGGTTTTGTGGGGCCAGGTACGGCGGCGGAGAGGCTTACGACAGGTCAAAGGGAGAACAAATTAGTGCCAGCAACTCGTCATCGGGAGTCATTAGAGAGTCATTCCCCTGTATCGAAGCCACTCCAGGCTTGACGGGCGCGGCTCATTGGCGCCCGGCCAGCAGGAGCGGGGGGCCGATAGAATGTTCCTCTGCAGGTGACCCAGTTTGCTCCCGCCCCGATCCTAGCCCAGTGGCCGATATGTCCGATACAGCGATCTCCCTCTACCTGGTGACAAACAGCCCAGTAAATGGATTCCGTGCTGGCTGCCCTGCAAATCACGTGTAAGATTGTGCATCCTGAGGGTTTAACGATTGGATGCTAATGGGTCATCGGATGAGCCATGAACATGATTGTGTTTATCAATCAAACTCCCGACCTTCATAGCCAGCGGGCATATCCATCGGGCTGAGGACAATGGATCGAAAATATGTGCTTTTGCTGCCTGCGCCGACGCCACCGCCTGGGGATGCGGCTTCCACACCTCCTCTAGCATCTGAGGTGGCCCATATCCAGAAACGACGTCGAGTGGGAGGCTCCGGCGCCTGCCATAACTGCCGACGGAGGAAGACACGCGTAAGAGTTCTATTCCTCCATGCTCACCCTCCCTTGCTGTACTCATTGTGATGTCCGCGTTTCTTGTGTGTAGTGCGATGGCCAGCAGCCGTCCTGCCAATCATGCCTAAGTCGAGAGGAGGAGTGTCGATACAAGGACGACTTGAACCAAACCGACGGCGTGCTGGTTGTTGAGACTATCCGCCTCCTCAACGACAGGCCTCCTGAAGCTGCTGTACAGGCCCTCGCGATGCTGAAGCACGTGGACGATCCAGCTTCAATCATGTCCCACCTGAGGGCTGAAGATGGAATGGACTTCGCCTTGCCAGAGCAGCCTTCGGACCGTATGCCCATAAGCGGCGCATTGCCGGCGTGCATGGTCGCCCTCGAGTTGCAGACCCAGCACCCTTTCGCCTATCCGCCTCTGTCACCCATAGACATCGAAAATCCGGGGCAAGATTTACAGCGGCTCTTGAAGTCCTGTGGTGCAGACTTCCCTGGCCATCCGCGGCCGTGAGTGCAAACGTGGCTGCCCTTGGTGCTCGGGAGAAACAGAGCGATGCTGACCCAGCCATGTGCTCAGGAATGCAAATCCTTCCCAGCAGGCTCCTATCTCTTATTCAAGGTAAGTTCAATCCTTTTTTGTCCTCGAGTAGTCTACTGTGGCTGTCTCGCTTTCTGCCACCGACACTAAAGACGCGGGGGAAAGACTCGGTGGAGCTTCCCAAGAGCCTCCATCCACTCTGTACGACCCTCGACTGCAGGGCTCAATCCTGGGGTTCTGGACCAATGTCCTTATTTCGGATGAACTAGCTTCTCGAGCTCTTTCCCTGTATTTTAACAATGACCATCCGCTTCTGGGTCCGTTTCATGCCGACCTGTTCATCCGCGACCTCGTTTCACGTGGCGCGACCCATTGTTCGTCGTTCCTGGTAAACGCCCTCATGTATTGGGCCTGTGTAAGCGCTCGCCACCGGCCGAGGAGTATTTGTTCCTGTCCTGTGCAGGACCACACTAACGTCCGCCGAAGCAAATGTACAGCGCCATCGACCCCGAGGCAAGCGATTTAGTCAATGCTTTTTGTACGGAAGCGGAGACGTTGTGGGAGACGCAGCGCATAGTGCCGTCGACGGTCAACATGGCTGCTGCCCTGTTCTTGAGCTTCGGGTATCTGGTCCAAGGTAAAGACCACAATGTTCTAGCTTACATGCCCGAAGTCGTCCGCATGGGAACCGAGTTGGGCTTGTTTGGAGTGGAGCAAGCCGTTGCTGAGGCTAGGATGGATAAAATGACGCCCCAGCAGCTGAAAGCTGCCTCCCATACCACATGGGGGGTATTCAACTGGATCATGTAAAGCTTTGCCACGCTGTCCTTGACTAATGACGCACCTCCCTCCGACTAACATCATAATAAGGCTAATGGCTCTGTTCTACTACCAGTCAGACATTGACTATCCACACCATCCTCCCTATCTTCCAATCCCAGAAGACGATGACGTCTCTGGCGTGGGACCCTCCCAAGGACCCGGGCCCGACTCCCCGCGTTATGTGGGAGACACGTTCCCCACCGTCTGCAGACTCTGGCGCATCATGCACGAGGTGGCTATGGCCTACGGCCAGGACCGGTCGACCCCTATCCGCGATCGTATGTCGCTGGAATTTTCTGAATTTAAATTCAGAGAGTTGTTAGCGTGGACGGATAACCTGCCGTTCGAGTTGGTCCGGTCTGAGCAGAGCCCGCACCACGTGGTTATATTCCAGTGAGTTCCTTTCTGCTGAGATCTAGCCAACGGCTGAGACAGCCATGTCTTGCTTTCAAACCCCTGATCGGTAAATTGGTGGCCTAAAAGTGGTGGCTGACTCCAACATGTCACCAGCATTTGGCTTCATGCAGCAATCCTCGATATCTTCCGACCCTTTATCCGTCGCCATGGACAGGCCAAACTTAGACTCCGAACCTTTTCCCCTCCCATGAGCTCCCCAGACCAGATTTACGCCGCGTCTGTTAACCAGCTCAAGCGCCTCATCATCATCTACCGCTTGAATCACGAATCTTCAGCCTTTACAATTGTTTGGCACACCGCCATGCTGTATGTTGCCAACGCCGTGCTTCAGGACCCTGGTGATGGTGATTGGCTCTTCTACTTTCTCTTATGCATTTACGGATACGAGACTCTTGGACGATGCTACCCTGTGGTAGAGGCGATCATGGGGGCTCTTCTCTCCATGGCCATACGCAACGGCCACATGACTAGCGATTCTGCACGCGAAATCTGGGCCGAGCTGAAGAGCAAGGGTCCGAGGCGCGCTCCGCAGGTCATCCATGCCACCTTCATGGCCGATTTGGAGCTGGCCATGGATGACCCCAGTGCGGCCACAGTGGAGAATTTGGCCGGAATGTTGGAAGAAAATGCCTTGATGGATCAGTACACGAATTTCTTTGAGATGGATGGTCTCTAAAGGCGCCTCACCACAGCCGTATCCGTAATAGTGAGTTCAGCTTGGCAGAGCAGTTGCCACGGATATAATTTCTGCAAATCCCGAGCGTGGAATCTCTTGCTTTGAAGGCTTGATGTCTCGAAAACACCACACACCTAGAAAATGCAAGTGTTGTTTCTAGGCACGAACGACTTGACGTATCCGAGCAAGACTATTCCTCTACAGGATCAATCTTACCTAACCATCCATGATGCCTATGCCTGAAAACGAGGGGCCGCGTGACCGAAATTTAGTCACCCACATCTACTGTTTCTCAAGCCTGTCAAAATTTCAAAATGGGGCGATATGGAATTCACCGATAATTGGTTCCTCACCAAAGGCTTTTCGCGAGATGGATTCATTATGACGATAACTGACCGTCATTCCCATGAGCTGTCGGAATCCCAGACAGGGAGGAAGAATGCACCGCATTCAGTCACAGTGAAGTAATGATGACTTCTGAACGGACTGGGAACAGGTCCCATTCGTGAATTAAATTTCTGGCGACGGCCCTTGCAAAATGGAGGAGCCACAGCTCGTTACCCACACCCTTTTTCTGTCTTACGCCTCCTTCTTCCTGTTTTCTTTCAGCAAAGGCCAGCGTCCGGCGAATAGAAACCTCAGCAACGAGGCAAGAAATGAATGAAGAGGGAGAAAAAAAGATCAACCCGAGATGACGGTCTTCTCCATAAAAAACGTCGGGGTTTTCAACGGCGAGGCCATCGAGCGTCCTACTGAGCTATACTTCCAAGGTAGCCCCGGGAACATTTTGGACAATGACTTGGGTACCGCTGGTACTATCGATGGCACTAACTGTACACTTATCCCAGGCCTCATTGATGCCAAAATAGACGGAGATGCGTCGACAGCGATGCTTCCCAAGTTCGCTACGTTCGGCGTCACCACATTGATCGACTCGAGCAGCGGCACAGCAGAGTCGTCGGCCATGCGCGAAGCTTCTGCCCGGAACGCAGCCATGCCCTCCTACCTGGCATCCGGCTCGCCGGTAGGGTCTGGCGGCAGCGATAGCGATGCCTTTAAGAAGTTCCCCTATCGTTCCATCAGGCAGATTTCCACGCCGGCCGAGGCGGAGAGCTTTGTCGCAACTCACTCGACGGGGCCTGTCAGGTCGGACTTCATCAAAGTCATCGCCGAGGATCCCGGCTTGGACGATGATACTCTCGTCGCCCTTGTGGAAGCAGCCCATCGACGTGGCATGCTGGCCGTCGCACATGCATCGCAGACTAGTGCTTATCGCCGGGTCATGGAAGCCGGCTTCGACGTCGTGACACCAGCTCCCATCACCGGGGCCCTTGATTCGGACGTCGTCAGAGGATTCGCCGAGAAGAAAATCGCCGTCATTCCGACTTTATACTTCCTCCGACATATTATGCGAATGGGAAAGATCGATGAACACAACTTCTCCTTTGCCGTCGATGCAGTCAGGATTCTGCATCAGGCTGGTGTTCCCATCTGCGCTGGGACGTCGGCTAATGACGAGGAGGGGTTCACTGTGGGGTTTGGGGATGCCCTGCACGAGGAGCTCAAGTTGTTGGTGGAAGCCGGCCTTTCCAACAAGGAGGTGCTTCAGGCTGCGACATCTGTTCCCTCGGAAGTGTTCAGGCTGCATGACCGCGGCACTCTCAAGCCGGGGACTAGGGCGGATTTGGTGCTCGTGGAGGGGAACCCGTTGGAAGATATTGCTGCGTCGCTGCGGATCGTCAAGGTTTGGATCCACGGGGTCGAGGTCGGCAATGGGGAGCAGAGTGAAGGGGAAGACAATGGCGAGTAAATTGTCAGTGCCTGGGGACATGATCCGAGTATTCTACCAAACTGTTCAAGCTTAGGCAAGTTAGTGCAGGGCTAGGATGACAACGAAATCATCATCATGTCTCGTCCAACTTATTTGTTCTGTGAATGACCTGTATTGTGCATAGTGACCGTGCAGACGAACAAGGCGTCATTTAAGGTGCAAAGACATGCGTGAGGGAGACCCGAATCCTCGGGCTCAAGCCACCGCATCTTGGGAGCCCAATGTGACAAAGGGACCAGCGTTTAGTGATTGGGTCCTTGTTTCGGCCATTGTCCACCCGTTTTTCTTTTCTCTGGTAACAGTCGTGTTGGTAACAGCCGTGTTGGTCATTACCCGATTGTCAATGTCATTATGACGTACTATCAAACACGGCAAATAATGATTAGCAGCCCACATTGGGACGGCCAACGCCCATATCTTGTGTATTTATGGCTTTGCCGTTCTTTGCTCTGTCCTTGCTAATATGGGTAGTGGAACCTGCATCTAGAGCAGATATGATTAGCCGCAATGGCCGGACGTACCCTCTTACCTAAACCCTCGCGACACGACTCTTCGTCGCCGATCCCTCCACCGAAGAGGTGCAAGCGAGATAGGGTCGCCATCGCGTGCGAACGTAAAGCCCCGACACCCTCGAAGCGCACGGGATATTTGCTAACACTCTCGTCTTCTTACCCGCAGGATGTAGGGTTCGGAAAATCAAGGTAAGCCAAATCGCCACCCCCAAAGCACATTCATGTGATCGGGCCGGTTGACGCATCCAGTGTGATGGATCGAGGCCGGCATGTAGAGCTTGTAGGGGGGCTCACGTCGAGTGTCGATATCCCGTCACGGATGCCGGCGCGGGAGGAGTCATTGCGGAGCTTCAGGCGGCAAACCAAGGCCTCCGCGGCATGTTGGATGCGCTGTGCGAGGGAAGCCAGCATCACTCATTCGAAATGCTTCTTAAGCTGCGAGCCGCCCGGAATATGGACGACTCACTTGGTAGAGTTGGTAGGGCACCTGTTGAGGCTGACAGCCATCGCCAAGACGTTACACTGATATGACCACATGCAGGGCTCTCAGACAAACCCTTTCAGAATTATATCCAGGACGCTCCCTTCGACGCGCCGTCCATCAGAAGGGGCCAGGAGTTCACAACAGACACGCTGCCCATCGCTCGTTGGACCCGGGTTAGTTCAGATGACGAAATGCTAACACATCTACTCACCCTTTTCTGGACATGGGACAATACGCTCACTAGGATCGTTGATCGGGGGTTGTTCTTTGAGGGTATGTGCGACGAGGGAAGCCCCAAGCTTGATCCTGGGGGGACAATTTATCATGGGTTCTGCTCCGAGCTGCTCGTCAATGCTATGTTGGCGGTATCGACCGTAAGTTGACTTACATGGCCTTGTTCACGGAACCCTCTACTGACTCTGTTTCGACACACGCAGATCTACAACATCGAGGGTACGCCTTCCATCAACTCGGTGGCCCAAGGGCGTGCCTTTGCCGACGAAGCACTCCGGCTCCTAGAACCGAACCAACAATACCCATCTCTCCCTCGTCTTCAGGGAGTGGCCTTGCTGTGGGCGTATGAAGAAACATTTGGAAACCCGTCTACGGCGGCGGGTCTGCTCGAACAGATGTTTGAGCTGCACGCCACTACGGGATACCTCCAGAACGACCCAGCGCTGCATGGAATCGAGGGTGCCGAGAAATCACACCGGATCAAACAGGCCATGTCGTTCATTGCCTGGGGATTCTATGGCTTAGACGCGTGAGTTGAGGTGTCTCTAAATACATAAACCCCCGCTAGGGTGTATATGTCCACCCGTCCTAATCGATACGTTGCGCCATAGCAAGATTAGCCTTAGCCGCAGCCGATCAATGCGGATCAGCCGGCCAGTGCTACCCAAGCCATTCCGCGGGGACCAATCTTCCAACACGGGATTCGACTCGCTGGACGATCTGTGGTTCCCGTATCCGGTGTCGACCCAGCCTCGGCTGTCGTACCATAAAGAGGGTGTCGGCGCGGAATGCGCCTTTGCCGAACTGGCAGAACGGGCTCTCCTCATTGTTGAGGAGGATCGAACCTGTCCTGTCCCCGACTACATCAAGACCAAGATCATGTACAACGGGCTGCTCTCGCGGAAGGGCGCCTTGTCAAAAAGGTTCAAGGACGACCGCGGTTCGCTCCCTACCAAAGTATTTCTGCAGTGAGTCTGGCTTGAACTTACAAATGTCTTCTCCCTCCCATCCCCACTCACACCAATTTCGCTGTGCGCGGTACAAGCATACAGACTAGGTCAAACTGACTACCGGCTAGGATATCATTCGACATGCTTGCCATCAAGCTCCTCGAGCCATTCACCCGGCTTTCGTTCCTGGAGTTTGACGGCGGGCAGACGGCAAGGTCATTGTCTTTCTTGCACAGCGACTCGATCATCTCAGCGCTTTGGAATTATCGCACGGCCTTTGGGGTGCGCCTGGAGTACTGGATGGTGCAGGCGTGCCAGGTTGCTGCCTTGGCAGTTGTGTACCATCTTTCCGAAGTGAGTTCTCAGGAAGAGACGTTCCGGAGGTCGTGTGAGCTGTTGCATGATGTGGGACAATACATGCCGCTTGCAAACCAGATCCTTGCAATGATCAAGTCTGTGATAGTTCGCGAGGATATTGAAGTGTCAGGCGCAGCCAAGAAATTTCTGGCTGGTGCCGGCAAGATGGGACGTGTTCATATTAAAAACGTGCGGATAATAGGGGCTCCTGGGCCCCAAAACGTGGTATTCGATGGGAAGATTTTGAGGATCGAAGATTGAGAGTAGGAGCAACATGGAAGGTATCATGACATGATGAACTTGGTAGAGTTAGTGCTTAAACAACATGTATCGATAATAAAGCTGAGGTTTCTCCCCACACAGTTCGACTTTTGGCGAACTGGCTTTGTAGTTGATATCATTATGAGACCTTGGGATAGTGCTTGGTTGATATAGCCCGCTGCAAATCATCGGACCTGCATAGTCAATTCGCAACAAGTCACACGGCACCAGTCTAATCAACATTGTGATGATGGATGAAGAATTGATCCATGATATTACAATGAGCACATTACACGTACAGTATACGTACAGTTGTACGCAGAGCCTCACCATCCTCGGCTCTAGCCCAACGCCAGATCTGCGCACTTGATGCTGACGCGACGACATCCCTCTCGTTTCTCCTTTGGTTTAATTTGAATCCTTTCCTCCCCATTATGGCATCCACACATTTCCCATTCCTTAAAGACATGCTCATCTCGGCTCAAGTCAGAATCGCGTGCTTAGCAGCGGCAGTTGGGGCAGCGCCTCCAACAGGGGGGAGGAACATCGGGAGGTAGGTGATTGCCAAGGACATGACTGTGTTTTCCCAATGTTAGCGATGGTCCATAGGTCTGGGAGGGTTCGGGGTGGTATGGACATACTGGACATGCCGACGGAGAAGTAACCAGGGGTGGTGGAGTTCTTCTTCGCGTCCTCGCTCTCGCCTAGCCAGCTCTGGATGGAGAAAACGACAGCGGCCCTATTGTAATTCTCGGGTTAGCACCGTAATCGTAAGTCGGTCGCCGGGTCGATCGGCCGTCGCCATCGCAGCTCGCGCAAGCTAGCCCTCCACATAGCATCATTTCCACATGGCGGCGCTGGGGCAATTAAGACGTACCATCCGATAAGCTTATTCCGGGTGAACATGGCAGCCATGGGCAAGGTCGTGGCCATGGTAGAGGAGAAGTCGGTGGCCTCGCTCTTGGCCTTGGGCTCCTGGTAGGGGATGACTGCTTGCGAGTTAGCTTCGGTCGCATCGCACCGCAGCGTCCCGAAGGAAGGCTCGCGGGATCCATCGTCAATGGCGTGCAGAGGGAAGAGAGCAGAACTCACCCAGGTCGGGTCGTCGGGAATCCTTGTTGGGCGCCATGGCTACTGTTGTTGTGGTTGGGATGGTAGGAAACTGAGGATTTGAGGATCTGAGGATGCTGGAGTGATGTCGCAATTTGGCTGCTGCGAGCTGTCGACTTGGGGGGCTGCACAGTCGCGGCTCGAATGGGGAAGTTGGCGTGTGGGGAGGCGCTAGTCTGCTTGCGGATCTTCGTGGCGTGGCTTCGGTCGACCTGCTTAAACGGGAAGTCGACATCATCTCGGATGCTTAGATGCATAGGTACGGAGTACATATATATAACCTGGACGACTTGAGTTCAATTCTGTACGACACTTCACTCATCTTAAGACGGAGTTATAAAAGAAATAACGGAAAAATCAAGAGTGGAGATGTTGATTGTGGGAAGGGAACCCCAATACAGAATGTAAACTACCTCACTCAGCGCCAGTCTCCATCATGGTATCACCTCTACCTGTCAGCACCATCTTCGCACCAACTCCCCAATCATGTCGCCTGAATCGAATTGTTCATTCATTTGAACCCAGTATATCGCCAATCCGCTTCCTGCGTCGGGCGAGACATCTCTCGCGATCGTAGTCGAGGTTCTTCACGATATCTAGATCGAAATGGTTCAATATCTTTTCCAGCTGTCCACAAATGGCGCGACTCGATGGAAGATTGAACACGAGATTATCAACCAGATGCTGAGCATCGTTTGCGATCTGTCCCCTTTTGCTCGAAGTGGAAGTAGATTCAACTCGCCGTTTCTTGGATGGCCCGCCGTCCTTCGAAGTGACCGCCACAAGGACTTCGTCAGTCTTGCGAAGTAGCTCATCTAGCTTTCCACGAGAGACGTTGAGGGCTTCATGAGAGATTGTGGCTCTGGTGGTGGCCGCCGAGAACTCACCACGAACACGCTTTTCCTGGTCTGCAGCGGCCTCACGCTGTGCGTGCCGTCTCTGCTCTTGCCAGTCAAGCCATGCCATCCCCTTCTGCAGGTTCCCAACAACGCGCAGGATTCGCTGTTGCCCATCTCCGCCCAATCCCGTTGCGATTTGCTCCATCTCTCGCAATGGCTCTTTAATCATGTCGCGCCAAGCAAGGATAGGCTGGGTAAACCTTTCGTCATCGACATAAGAATACTCAGACAGGTTCTCGTAGGCTCGGTGGACCCAAAATGTGAACTTCCGATCGTATTTCCAGCCCCAAATGTAAACCTTCCCCTTTGCTTCATCTGTCAACACTTTGACTCTGTGTTCGTCGAGCCAGGCATCCATTTCGTCGATGAGATCCCTCTGGTTGTAATCGCGATTTCCAAGCCTGTGCAAGAGATGACGCCCTTGCTCCATTACTTCATCGCGCTTGATGGCGATCTTTCGCTGAAGTATAGGTGGAGTTGAGAGTCGCGGAGTGTCATCAAGCTCAATAGGGTCATTTGCCCCGCCTTCCACAAATAGCCCACCTTCCTGCGGCTCCGACTTGACGCTGTTCTTCCGCAGGGGGATAGGCCCGTGTGGGTTTGAGTGTGACAGGTCTCCAGCAGGACGAAGGACGGGATCGGTCAAATCTCTCGCCACAAGTTCGCCACCTAGCCGATCCGGCTTGGTGAGCGAGTCCTTTGTCGTCATGGTGGGATGTTGTTTGCGTTTCGACATTCTGAGCGAGTGATGCGCTTGAGTTGACAGTTACTTGACGTGAGAAAAACTATTGAGAACGGTTAATATGCCACGAGCAACTTGAATACTCATTTACTTACCGGAAAACGTTGTGGAGCGAGAGGCCAGTGAAGACACAAGGTCGTTTGAGAAGATGACATCAAGAGACGAGAAGTGTCTCCTTGAGGCTCAGTCTGGGGTTTGGGGATGAATTAAGGGCTCAGGGGGGACTTGTCATGGACAAAGTTGTTGCGATACTCCGGAGAGGATCAAGTCTTAGAGACTGCCAAGTACTTCACCTGTGATTCACTATCTCTAACTACAGCGAGTCCGACTCTGATTCATGACGTTGGAGCAATCCACGTGCATTTGCGTAGCAATATTATTCAACAAAGTCACGACAACGCTGAGCACAGCAGACAGCAAAATCGTTAGAAGAAACATTCTCTTCCTCATATATTCAAGAGCTCATACTGAAGCTTTGGTAACCGCTATTGACAAATTTGAACCGATCCATTCCTTTCAAAACCAACATCCCGGGTTCGTCGAGTGGTATCAAACATGGACTGTGCTGCAGCATCTCCCTGTACATCGTCATATCGTATCTCAAATCCATGCCAACACAGTACCGCCCAAGCCTGCACATAACTCGTCATTTTCAAAACAATCCGTCCCAAGAAACGCCCAGAGATGAGTTCATTACCCCCTACCCCCTTGTTGTTGAATTACCTCCTTTTCCGTTTATTCCACCCGGATGATAACTTTCCACTGCAACGCTCCCGCCTCCCTAATAGCACAAGCCAAGCATCCGCGCTTCCGGCGGCTAATGATGGCGTTCCAACCGTTTTGTGCGCAAATGGCCCGCACCAAGATCTCCATGTCAGAGCCGAACTGGCGCTTGCGCGATTCGAAGTGCATCTGCGCCGCGGCGGGGAAGCTACCCCTTCGCTGGACGATGTTGTACTTGGATGTGAGGCGCTCCCTGGTAGGGGACATGGGCGACTCCGGCGCCAGGTTCGTAATACAATCAATGACAAGCACACGCTCACTTCCGTTCCTAGAGGGGCGGCGTGTGGTAGATGGTGGGGTGGCGAGCAACTCAGACAGCGGCGTGTGTTGCCTCCTGAGCAGCTCCGAGATGTGCATAACCGTATAGTTAAAGTATTTGTGTAGGGGATGGCCTTTAAAATCGGTTAGCTGTAGTTTCGAATCATGGACATCAGCAATCTTACCAGTCCTATGCGCAGGGCGAGCACTCTTGCCAAGTAAATCGGATCCGGAGACATCAATCTGCTGGATCGTCGGGCTTGAAGGAGACTTCAAGAACCGGACTCCTCGGGACGGGGCGCAGGGATGGGCCGTGACGAAGTTGACATCATATGCCAATGAGAATGAAAAGTCCTGCGCGGGAACTTGTCCATCAACGGTGACGAGAAATTTGACGCTGGCGGGGAAAGACAGAAGTTCGGGTTCTTTGGTGTTGGCCGTCTTCGCAGCACCTTGCTGCTGCTTGGTAAAGGGAGCGGACTGAATCGAGTTTGCCGGAGCCACGAGGTCCAGAGACTGCAACCTGATGGATAACTGCTGGGGAGGAGTAGAGTAGATGTTCTCGTGGGGGATGATGAAGTCGGCGGGGAGAACGGAATATTCGTCGGCGTCTCCGAGAATGGAAGACTCTTTCTCAATCCGCTTCTTTGCCCAAAGTCGGGCTTTCTTTCCTAAGCGCGACATGTCTCCTAGAAATATCGTTAGTCCTGGTTTCTGATCAAAGAGGCTCGGGGAGAACTGACCTGGCACATCTGAGACCTCGATGTTGACCCACCCGTCGGTTTTTCCAACGGGTAGAATGTCGCTTGAGACCCATCCCATACATTCGGCGGATCCCTTTCCTGCGGCAATGACCCGGCCTACGATGCATGAAGTGCTCCAGAAACTTTTGCCCGAGTACACAAAACCTCCGCAGAGATTTGCCACAGGGCCAAGTTTCTCCATTGCTGCAGGGTCATTTTCAAGGAGTGTCGCCATCAAGAAGTGATGGAGGCCATCGCCAGGGAGCATTAGTCCGAAGATGTACGATTTGGAAAGCCATCCCGAGGCGTGCAACGTCGCAGCCAGTTTTCCTCGTCGCAGTTGGATCCTGTCGTACGGACTCTTGGGGCGCTCCCAGGGTCCAAAGTACGAGTCCCGCTTCGCTCCGTTTGGCTGTGCGCTCGGGGTCGGAGTCGGAGTTGGCAGTGCTGGAGTTCCGGCTGAGTTGCGCAAATTTTCGGAGATCAAGGCCTCGTATGTATCAATTCCGGGCCAGCGCAGCTTCTTTGCGAAATGGGTGAGGCCGTCCACTTGACGCTGTCCATGACGTCCTTTGATCGTGTAGCGATAGGTAGAAGGAGCCTTCTCCTCCTCATGATGGTGTCGCAGGTTGATTTTACTAACGAGCGAGCCCAACCATCCTGTCGAACTGGGGGAGCTTGCCGGGGGAGGTCCCTCGACTTTGGTCAGGTCGATATTCTCGAGCCAGCTCCGGGCAACATGCAGCGACCACTTGACCATTCTGGTCGCAGCCCTCTCAAAATGAACGACATCAATGGGTCGAAAAGACTCGACGCCATATTCTTCACCTTCAGTAACAGCGTCTAGTCGAATGAGGAGCTCAGTAGAGACAAGGATCTGCATGAGAAGCCAGTACCTCTCTTCAGCGCGCTCGCTGGTGTGGGTAGCATCATGGATAGATGAGGTGTCCTCAAGGTCGTCGCCGTCTCGGCCTCCCCACAAGATCTGGCCCAGTCTGATCCTCCACTCAACATGCGTAAAGTCGAACCAGACATTGGAGGTGCCAAGGCACTTGAGCAAGGCATTGATCTGATTGGTCAAGCTATAATGGTCACGCTTATCCACCACGACGTTGCATGGGCGCATGAAAGTGTGGAAGAGATCCTGGTAAGTTGAGACGGAGGTCCTCTTGCGAAGGTCGTTGTCTCGATAAAGCTCGCCATTGCGCTTGAGTCTGTTGAGGATTTCATTCTCGGGAAGGCGGCGTAGATGGCCAATAGGAGAGAGCATACGCTCTCTCGCCTCAACAATGACCTGGGCCTTTTTGCCGACGCTGTCGAAGCCGAATTGCTCTTCCTCGAGGCCGTCGCCAACAGCAAGCTCGAGGGCGGCCTGGTAGCCCATGGAGCCCTTCTCGAGGCCCTGCATGCTTAGCATATTGGGACGCTCGCGACAGCGGATGAAGAAATGGGCTTTGCGAGACGCAGCGACTCGCTTCTGAGCAGCGTCATCATGGTTAATATCCCTGGTGAGATGGGGCCAGGCAGTAACACCGCTCCAGGCGCGGTCTTCGACCTGGACATGGTCGGTGAGGTCGCGGATCTCCAATGACTCGTCAAAGGGGAAAGCGACACTAGGATGAGGCGCGCCTGAGCAATGGCCTTCGCTACGGGCAAAGTACTGGGGGGCGCCAGAGAAGAGCTTTTCGATCTCGCCTTCGGTTAGTGTAGACATGATTCTCTCCAGCTTGAGAACAGGTTTGCCAGGAGGAGAAGTAGGAGTGACCACCTCCGTACCGGGGGTCGGAGGAGGAGGAGGGAGGGGCTTGTTCGGATCTGGTGGTGAACGCGGGGAAGCGAGAGGCCGAGGCCGTGATGGCGAGTGAGGAGGTGGGGCCTTGAAGCGGACGGTTCGGTCGGGAGGAGCGGCGCGGTGTGGAGGAGATTGTGGGGACCAGGTGGGCGAGATCTAGAAGGGCGGGAGAAGGTCTCGCATCAGCACAACCAGAAGCGAGAACAATAAAGACAATTGAGTCGGAGAATGCGCAGCAATGGAGAAGGGGAGGGGGGATGAAATGAGATCCGGGCCAGCTGGGAGGAGCTGGGAGGGGCAAATGGGCAAATGGGCAAAACCCAGCTGCAGTGGACGCAGGAGCACGCTGGCGGGTTTTTGAGAGGAAAAACGCCCCAATTGCGCCGCGCCCACCGAGCAGCATGGCCGTGGCAGGGCCGTCGCATGGCCTGAGAAGCAAGGACAGACCAGGACGGGCCAGGACAGGCAAGGACGGGCAAGGACTGGCGAGGACGTGCAGCGGGATCGTCCTGGCACGCGACACGATGGGCTCGGGTCATGGGCCACTATAGGCCACCACCGGTCACCACAGGCCACCACCACAGACCACCGCAGGACGGGGCCGGCCTGGGCTGAGGAGGTGCCGCAGTGGCCTGATGGCGGGAGATGCCACCTGCAGCGCTGCAGCGCACTCGCGCTCCCAGACTGCCAGGGCGCTTGGGGTTGGGCATGTCATAGGCTGCTGTCAGGAGGGCTGTCAAGGTTTTGGCTTTTGGCTTACACTGTTTCCTGGGCTCAACGGCCCCAACGGCGACTTGGGCGAGCACGCATCGTCGCGCCCACGGTCCTTGATGCGCTTCCGGGCCCGGGAGAGCAGGCCCTGGAGACGGAAATCTGGCATCGAAAAGAGGCCCCCTGATCCGGGCCCTGATCCAGGCTCGTCGCGCCGGCTCGAGATGGCGCCAGCGTTGTCGCCCGCATTGTCGCCCGCATAGTCGCCGGAGTAGTACTCGTCCTCTTCCAGAAGCGTGGCGTCTAGCCGTTGCTGCTCACGCGGGGAAGGCGACGCCGGCCCAATCTTATTCCCCAACGTCGACTTGGTCTTGTTGTGGCCGCCGGGGGGTTGGCCTGTCTCGACTGTCGATTTTGATTTCTTGTGGCCCGGCCGCAGCGATGGCCGCGCCTTGGTGAGTGGCATCCCGCAATGCTGGTAATGGCCCACGACTGGTGCGCCAGCATCGGCGACGGCGGCGGTAGCGGCGGCGTCAGCAGCGGCGATTTGTCGGCGTGTGCGGACGTGAGTGCGGATGCCAGTGGGACGGCGACCTCGGAGAGACAAGTCAAACGACCCAAGTCTATCAGTCGGTCAGTCCAGTTCCGTGTTTTGCTACCTCTCCAGATGTCAGTCAGATGCTTTTCCTCCGGCATGAGAAATCAATCAACGCATCGGATAGCATGGATGGGGAGATTGGGTCGTTAGGCGAGGCTCCTCCGGCTTAGTCCAGCGCATCCGAGGCGGAGGCTCGACAGCGCGATGGAGACGGACGGCTGTCAAGCGGACCAACAAGAAGACGACCGACGACAGCGACGACGAATAACGACCGAGACAAGACGACGACGACGACGACAACGAGGGTGGGAAGGGGGGACAAGACCGCAGTTATCTCTCAACCACCAACGAACACTACCAACACCACTGTCAGTCCACATACGTACATTGCTCAGCATATATGCCATCCGGAAGCCCTGCGGCTGTCTCAGGTTGCCGTCGAGGCGCACAATCCCGCGCAGCAGAGATGCCACGATCCCCGTCCTGTCCCGTTCGACCTCGTACTCTGGTACAAGGTCCCCACGCGCGCAGATATCTAGGGACTGGGCCGTGGAACCCGGGAGCCTGGGCTAAATCGGAGATCTGCGATTCGCGTTTCCCGTGAGTCGTCCAGGGCGCACACAATCTACTCCGAACAAGCAGCCGGCCGGCATTCCGTAGGATTCCCGACAATGCCGTGCAGCCTCCCAGCTTATATATCCGTTCTGAGGCCCCCTCCAAGTCCATGTCGGAAAACCCCCAATCGACTTCGTCAGCAGGGTCTCCCGCTCGCCCTGTGCGTTGGGTGGCTTCAGAGTGGAGGGCACCCGTGGAGCGCAGGAAAAAGCGCCGGCTGCACCATCACCAAGCCAGCCGGGGTGTTTCGAAACCTCCGCCGCCCGCCAAAGGTGCCCACCGCCCTTCTGTAAGCTTCCGGTTGGGAACCCGTCACTAGCGGTTCCTGGGCGCAAATCAGCATGGCGTCTTAGCACCTCCCTAACGAACTAGAGAGTTAAAGCCTTTAAATCCGGCGGTTTCTGGGCCTCTCTGAGGGTCTCCGAGGGTCTCTGAGGGTCTGGCCTGGTGGATTAGGAAGTCCTTGACGCTCTTGTACGACCGACAACCGCCTGGCGCACCACTGGAGCCGTGATTGTTGCTCTAGTTGCAGCGTGGCCGGGGAGTGCATAAACCACATCCTGCTCCCGCCCATCCCCACCCCATATCGTGGCGTTTTGTTTGTCCACGGAGACCCATCTTCATGTTTGAGGTTGCATTTTTGCCATGAAAGTGTGCCTCAATTGCAGGCTTGTTTGCTTCAGCTCATCGTCTCCCTTGTATCCCTACCGTCCTTCCTGTGCCGTACCTGAACTGTCCAGCGGCATCCCTACCACGCAGTAATCATTCTCGTAGGCTCCACTCTTTCCACACTCTTCCACCGTCGGACTCCGCCCTCTACAACCCTGCGCTTCTTCATCATTTTGCATTTATATGAAACGACGGCTGCACTCGGTTGCAGCCGTTCGGCCCCGTTGAAAACTCCGAAACACGCGGCAGCTTGCAGCTACGAACCCTCTCAACCTTCTCCCCCCCCTAGGGATAGCTGCAGCTCTGGTGGTTGCACGGCACTTGATATGGTCAATGATAGGTCCTGTGCCGGTGGGTACGGGTACATGATCAAGAGGCGCAAACTACAGCCTGCTGGTCTGCCCTCCCAACCCGCTTGCCGCCATGGCTGCCGCGCGCCGCAATCGTGCGCCTTTCAGACTCGCCCAGTCCCCAGAACAGTTTATTCCTTTATGGTATCGTCTCCCTGGACGCCCTCCGATGCGGTGAATAGTGAATGCGAAGCCAATCTCCCTTTCCTTAGTCTTCTCTCGTCATGACAGCTTTCACCGCCTGTCCATTCTCCCTTGCCCCAGCCAATGACACATCCTATTATACATGCTCCCCCAGCTAGAGCTGACCTGCATGGGGCCTTCTCGGCGTTGAAGCATTGGTAAGACATAATCAAGCCCGCTTCATACCGGGGGTGTATCATGCACCACCACGAGCAGGTACTTTGAATCCGGGACGATCACCAGCTCCTGTTTCCGCGTTCGTAACCGAAGAAGCCTCACCTCGTCCTGTCGAGCATCAGCTGTGACTCCTGGTCCACACTCGGGTGAAGGGAAAACCCACCTCAGTATCCAGCTCTTGCACAAAGCTTCCCGAGTTGTTCACAAAGTTCCACACCATTGCTGCAAACTGCTCTACACCCCGTGATTCGCTCTCCTCCGGCGCGGCGGTGGTGTCGTTCGAAAAGGATGTGGCGGTCGACGTGGTTCGTGATTTGGTCGTCTGGAGGGCGTCGATGTCTCCGCTGGTCTTCAGAATAGCCCCGGTCGCTCGGTCGAGAACGATACTGGCCTTGACACCGGGCTTCTTCGATAGACGGCCCAGCTTCTCTTCGAGAGGGTCTTGCCCATTCGCCTGTTCCTAGTTAGAGAAGTCCACCCCTTAGAGCTGTTGGAGTACCGTACAAGGGATGAGTCGGCCATCCTGGAAGCTCTGCGAACGGAAAGCAGAGTATCCGTTCTTGAAGATCAATGCACTGGGAGTAAAGGACGGCGCGAGTCTCACGAGAGCGTAGCGTCCTTAGTATCGTTGTCGCGACGGCACCACCCCCAACAACGTGATTGCGATAGTACAGCTCGACGCGGGGCCACGGAGCCAAGTTCTGCCGCGCCAGACCGCCAAAATTTCGGGGCCCCACCCAAGACGATCTAGGAAATCTTGTAGAAACGGATCAAAGAACTTTGTATGCAAAGCTTTGTTCAAGCGTCTCTCTGTGGAAACGACAAGTTCTACGTCTATTCTATCCCAAATTAAAATCCCTGTGTGTTCCATTGTTAAGCCGCCAAAATGGGTTCCAGCCAGAGGAAGAAGAATGAGAAGAAGAAGGACTTCCAGGTATGTATCCAATTGCTTCATCCAATATCTGAACAGAGTCTCACAGACATGACCAGAAAACGAAGTTCAAGGTTGGCAAGGAGAAGGCCAAGGCCGCCAACTTCACAGATACTAGCTTCAAGTCCAGAGGTACGACCACCTCTGTTCCCAATGCTCGCCCCCATGCTAATAAGCGCAGCAATTGTGATGGGCCAGCAGTCTCTCTCAACAACAGCACCGGATGTCATTCAGCAATTCAAACACAGTCTCTCTCTCGCCTCGTCTTCAAAATCAGACAAACAAAGAAGAGAGTCACTCGCATATCTCACTGGGCAGCTCTCAGCAGAACCCCCTGTCAACCCAGTGGGAACACATGGGGTCCTCCAAAAACTGTTGCCACTGATCACCGATAGCTCAACGCCCGTGAGGAGCCAACTCCTAAAGCTCCTCCAAGTTCTTCCCCCAGCAGAAGTCAGGCACAGTACAGAGCAGGCAATCATGTTTATTCGAGCTGGCATGACGCATCTGTCGGCGGATATCAGCAATGATACTCTTGGAGTGATGGAGTGGCTACTCAATGTTGCCGAGGACGACCTGGTAACATGCCCAGGCGGATGGGTCAAGACCCTGAACACCTTCTGTGCCCTGATGGGCTGGGCGTTGTCTTCTTCCAATCAAGGATGGTCCTCGGCCCCTCGCGCGACCCTCAAGGCCAAGGGTGCTGTGACCTATGCCCGTCAAATCACCACACTAGCCAAGTTTCTCGAAGCCGGTCTCCGACCGGAGACTACCATACCCGAAGACGAGTCACAAACCTGGGAGAACCTGTACCGTATTCCGAGAGACTCGAATGCCTTTGAGTACCTCAACCTATACGGTACCCGCCGAGACGAGGAAGGCGAGATGTATCCAAACCGAGAAGCCAGGCAACGCGTATTTGAACGAAAGTTTCTCGAGGCGATTATGAAGGGAGCCGATCACGCGAAGAAGGAGGGTGGTGCAACTGGCCGAGCTGCTGCCACTCTAGACAAGGTGTTGCAGCAAGGGATGGGAGATTATGAGAGTGCGACAGCAGTGGACACCGAGGATCTCCTCAGTCTCTGGTGAACAATAAGGCCCTGGGAATTTAGAACGCTTAACAACGCCCTGGACGCTCCGTGCCATTACGAACCGGGTGTCTTTTTCCACTCGAAGTTCCCATTACGGCCATTGGGCGATTCGTCAACTCTACCGAGAGAGCTGAAGCGTCGCCGGCGGACAATCTTCACCGCTGCAGTTCTTTGTCCCGGGGTGTGACCCGCTCGCTCAATCCTCTGATTCCTCAACACCAAATTACTCTACGCCAAGCCCCGAGTAGTCGCGTCGTAAAGGCCAGTTCATGCTAGAAACAAGGGGCTGGAATTGCGCTGGCCTGCGTCATTCGGAATCCTGCTTTACAGCGGATTGTCTCATTGGTAGAAGGGTACGCATGTACTTGAAAAAGGACCTCCACAGTAGGGTAGAGGGCAGGTTATCTCGACATGATATTGAGGAAATTGGCGAGAAAGTACTATATGAGTCACCGGGCGCCCCTCTGCCTGGAGAGTGCCATCATAAGGAACGTTGTTGGGGCCGATTGCCTCGGGATGAGGTCTTAGGCCAAGGGAACCCAGCGCTTCACGAAGAATAGGAGATTTACCTACGATAGAAACGAATGTTAACTCACATCTGGAGACACTTCCTCAAGTTCAAACCTGTCTGATAGCTCTACTTGGGAGCGTGCTATAAAAGCTTTTAACTCCTTGGTTCCTCAATGCAACCCAAGTGTCCTCCTCTCCCCCCAGATACCCTTGTGCGCGAGTCCAAGTATGTTTCTCTCACCTAGTACAGATTTCCTAGTGCAGGTGTATCGCGTGGAATCTAGACAGCTATGATTCACAGATTTCGAGGCAAAGGGGCAGGCCCCTAAGCACCATCTACAGCTGGTGCCGGCTGTCACTCAAACACCACGCGCTCTTGCATGAGCCAACGGTAGGCCACTGTTTGTCAAACTCGGTGTAAGGCAGCTGCCAACTGGCAGCCAACCCTAACAAAGGTCATTCACGCCCATTGGTCTAGGTTCTTGCCTCATAAGGCTCAACGCGTGCGCATACATAAACACCTCCCCTTGCACCCTCCTTCCTCTCTTCCTCTTCTCATCTTCACACCTTCGCACATTCTAGACAGCCTTTCAGTTCGACACTCACAACATCAACCTCAGAGGAGCAACGTGGAGTTGTGCCCTCTAGCTTGAGTTGGGATTTGTCGGCAAGGTATGTTATTGTGTTGATCTTCTCCCACGAATGATTCCCTGCGCGAGTTGACCCCGTGCCTCTCTCTTTCGGCATTTTTTCTTCCATCCTTCGCACTCTCACTGCTCTTCGTTCCTCTACAATACTTTCCCCATCTTCAGTTACTTTCACATTTATCCCGTCCCAACTCTCTCTTGCCAGGAAAAGCACAACCTCAGCTGCTAATGTACCTCAACAGAAACCCGTTCTTGACGTGCGCCCTAGCCTTGGCTCTTTTCCCACCTTGAGTTTGTCCTCGACTACAGGAATAAGTCTTTGCCGGGATTCTCATTAAGAGGAGCTCTCTTCCACGCTCCCTTCGCGTCCTTGGCTTTCCACGGTCAGTCTCAAATCGCCGCAATAGTTCACTTCCAAAACTCGACCCTGGATCACGTCTCCAATATGGCTGATCCCTGGACAAATGGAGGCGCCGGTAAGGCCGTTCCTGAGCCGGCCGTGGGCGCTCCAAAAGAGAATGGCCATTCCCCGACCGAGCCGATTGCTGGGAACGGTCCTGTTTCCGATCCAAAGTGGACTGAGCCCCAAAAGGTGGACTACACTGCCATGGCTTCGGAAAACTACGACCAGGGATGGGGGTCGGATGCTCGTACCTACGAGTGGAAGGACGAGTATGGTGATGTCGGTCCTAAGTACCCAGAGCTCGAACTCGAGCTCTTCGGGGAACCTTCGACCCGCAAAGAGCAAGCTGGCCTCGACTTCTCCAGGTTTGTCCCATTCCTTATTCAATTGACTTTATCTTACCATCCACAGAATCGAGAGCATTGAGGTTCAGCAAGAGGGTCCAGTCAAGATTGACCCAGTTCGCACTTTCCGCGATGCTGGTCTTCACCCTGCCATGCTGGACAATGTGGAGCTCTGTGGGTATGACAATCCAACACCCATCCAAAAGTACACGATCCCATCTATCCTCCAAGGACATGATGTGATTGGTATTGCTCAAACTGGTAAGATTGACTTCACTTAATCGCAATCTTCTTTACTCATAGAATCTCAGGTTCTGGAAAGACTGCCGCCTACCTCATCCCCATTCTGAGTAAGTTGATGGGGAAAGCCAAGAAGCTTGCGGCACCTCGTCCCAACCCTCTCACTTTTCAGGAAGGTATCGATGAGGTTACCGCCGAGCCTCTGGTTCTCATCGTGGTCCCAACACGCGAGCTCGCTGTCCAGATCTTCAACGAAGCCAGGAAGTTCTGTTACAGAACAATGCTTCGCCCCTGTGTTGTGTATGGCGGAGTTCCTACTCGACAGCAAATCGCCCTCCTGACCAAGGGCTGTGATATTCTGATCGGAACTCCTGGTCGATTGACTGATTTCATCCAACGCCCTCATGTCCTCACACTCCGACGGTTGAAGCACATGGTTCTAGATGAAGCTGATGAGATGCTCGACCAAGATTGGGGCGAAGAACTCGACATGATTCTCAATGGCGGAGGTAAGACTTTCTCGACTTTTCACTTTCCTTGCTGACCAGTATTGTCCAGAACAAGATGTTGGAAATGTCAAGTTTGGACTCTTCTCTGCCACCTTCCCCAAGGGCGCCGTGATCTGGCCAAGCAGTACCTCGCAGCCTCTCATGTCCGTTTCCGAGTTGGCCGAGCGGGAAGTACCACTGAGAACATCAAGCAAGTTGTTCTTGAGGCCGAGAGACATGAGAAGCGCGATGTTCTCATCAGGCTCTTGGAAGAGATGTCTGGAATCCGGACCATCATCTTCGTCAACAGCCGACAGGAAGCAGACAACCTTGATGACTTCCTCTTCAACATGCAGCTTCCTGTCACTTCCATTCACAGTGACCGCACTCAGCAGGAGCGTGAGGCCGCGATGCGTGGATTCCGCTCTGGCAATGCCCCGATTCTGATTGCAACTGGCGTTACCGCTCGTGGCATTGATGTTCGCAATGTGATGCATGTCATCAATTACGACCTTCCTTCCATGGAGTACGGTGGCATTGAAGAGTATACTCACCGGATTGGTAAGCCATTTTTCTCGCACTCATGTTGTTTTCATTCTAACTAGCTTGTAGGTCGCACTGGTCGCATTGGACATCGCGGTATCGCAACTTCTTTCTTTTCGGAGCGTGATGAGCCTCTTGCGAGCGTTCTTACTCGAACTCTACTAGAAACGAACCAGGATATCCCCGAATTTCTCCAGTCGTATGTTCCTGAGGGTGAGGCCCGCGAGAACCTGAAGTTCGAAGCAGACTCGGACTTCGATCCACAGGATGTGGGTGGGGCTGCTGGTGGTGAAACATGGGCACCAGATGGTGATGCTGCCGGCGCTGATGGCAACAGTGGGGGCGGAGGTGGTGGAGATGCCTGGGGTGGTGATACTGCAGCCAACAGCGGCGATTCTGGCGGTGCCGGCGACGCTGGTACCAGCGGCGGTGATAGTTGGGGTGGCGGTGGTGGTGGGAACACCTCGGCGGCCACGGGTTCATGGTAGATTGCTCTCGCAACGCCCGGTTGGACTCGGTATCCAAGCGCGAACGCTTTTGAGGCCTCTGGCTTTCAGGTACATGAAGCTTATGGAATGAGGATTTGACAACACGGTGGGAAGATTTTCAGGGGGATGGCTTTGAATTGAGGTAGCATTTTCGAAGCATTCCCAGATAGGCTTGCAATTCACAGATGAACAATGACATCTCGCACTTAACTTACCTCAATACTTTTGTGGAGGCTGTGTGAACCGAGTTAATCAGATTGAAAGAAGATGCAAAGGAAGAGGTGTTGTGACATGAGCACGGATGTTTAAACGTGCCCAGTTCTCGTGGTCTGAAGCTACAATGCTAGGCACTGACGCCATGTTGTTCATGTGTATTCACCCATCTCGCTCTCACGGGGGTAGGTATTATATTAATTTGAAGGGGTATATCTCTTCGCCAGCTGAGTGAAGCACATCCAACAGGGGTGACGTAACAATCCCCGTTCCCAAAGCTTGATGACAATGCTTGGATGAGTACGTACAGTCAGCCGGACAGTTTTTGTTTCGTTTCGCTTTGTTTCCTCAAGACGAGGCGGCATCTAATTTACATGTTCTTGAACATCTTGACCAGACCCTTCAGCTTCCGGCCCGGCGCACCGTATCCAACCTCCACGACGCCCTGGGTAAATGCCCAGCTGTCATCCTGGCTCTTGACAGGGTATTGGACGGGTGGCGGGATGGCGGTGCGGATACCGAGCCAGCCGAAACGGTCCTCACAGATGGCCTTTGTGTTGCAGAGGCCACGGAGGCCCTCCTCGCCGGCAAAGCGGCCGTAGCCAGAACCACCAGCACCGCCGAAGGGCAGCTGGACGGCGTAGTAGGCAGCGAAGTCGTTGACAGCGACCATTCCAGCGCGAAGGCCGCGGACGATGGGCTGGAGGTTGGGGTCGCGCTCGGAGCCGTGGACGGAGGCGCCAAGGCCAAAGTTGGGAGCGTTGGCGATGGACAAGATCTCAGCGGGAGAGGACGACTTGGCGCGCAGGATGGTGAGGACGGGGGCAAAGCACTCGTGCTGCGCGATGGTCATGTCCGGAGTTACGTCGACGAGAAGCGTGGGCTGGAAGTAGTGGCCCTGGGGATAGTCAGGGTGGTTGTACCTCTTGCCACCAGCGAGGAGGCGAGCGCCCTGGGAGACAGCTTCGGCAATGACCTTTTCGAGACGGTCGAAGGAGGCGTCTGAGATCATGGCGCCGACATCGGCCTGGGGACCAAGACGAAGGGCCTTGACGCGGGGCTCGAGGATCTGGACAAGCTTGTCATGGGCAGCAGGGGCAGCAATAACACGCTCGATACCAATGCAGTTCTGGCCAGCGGCCTGGAAGGTACCACGGAGGATGATCTCAGAGATACGCTTCAGGTCGTGGGCAGCAGAGTCGAGGATGACGAAGGGGTCCTTGCCACCAAGCTCTGCGACGACAGGAGTCAAGCTCTTAGCGGCACTGGCAGCAACGTGGTGGGCGACAGATTGGGAGCCGATGAAGGTGATGTGGCTGATTCCCGGGTGGCAAGTCAAGTGGTTGGCTGTCTGGGGCCAGCAGACGATGGTCTGGACGAGCTGGGGGTCAAAGCCGTGGGCGACGAGGGCGCCACGGGCGATACTAGCAAAGTATGCGCTGGACCAGGCTGTCTGTTCTGAGACCTTGACCAGAATACCGTTGCCTGAGAAGAGAGCGCTGATAATAGGGCCAATCATGTTGTGGAAGGGGTAATTCCAGCTGACGAGGGCGGCCACGACACCCAGGGGCTCGTAGTGCACCGTGTTGCGCTTGTACATCATGAGCAGGTTAGTCGGGCGGCGCGAGGGCGCGAGGGCCTTCTCGCCGTGCTTCAGCGTCCATTGGATCTTCTCGACGGTGACGAGGATCTCGCCGAGCTGGGCGTCAACCATGGTCTTTCCGCTGTCAAGGCCAGCGATACGGCAGATCTGTTCGGCATTGTCGAGGACGTACTGCATCAGCGAGCGCAGCACTGCCTTGCGCTGGGCAAAGGTCGTTTCGGCCCACACCTTCTGAGCAGCGGCGGCGGCATCCACGGCACGATCGATGGCAGCAGGCGTCGACGGATTGACGAGGCCGAGGAACTGACCCGTCGCTGGGGCATAGCATTGCACGGCCGAGCTGCCGGGGAGCTTGA